>VZRW01006391.1:2080590-2150059 GCA_013398125.1 Aegotheles bennettii | reverse complement strand
GCTGCCCCAGTTCCTGTAATCCGGGACACGGTGCGAGGAGGTCGGAGCCATCCCCGGGGGCCGGCACCTCCTGCCTTCGATCCCGCCGGGCGCGGGGCGGGGGCAGCTCCCGGCCCAGGTGCGGCATCCCCCGCCCTGACAGCGGCGCGGGGCTCGGCCGCTCCGGGGCCGCGTTCGCTGCCGCAGCGATCGGAGCGCGATCCCCGGTGTGCCGGGACCTTCCCGCAGGGCAGTGNCGGGGGGCAGCCCTGTCTCTGCCCTCCCGTGCACTGAGATCTTGTGGCTTTCTGCTCGTAGGAACAGCAGTAGAAGAAAGTTTCAAGGACTATGGAAGGAACCGAGAAGCGATGCGACTTTGCCGAGAAGGTGAGTGCGATTCTCCTCCTCCTGCCAAGTGCACGGAGAAGTTTTCCTGCTCGTAACTACTTACAAGGGGACACACATGCGAAGGGAAAGGAAACTGATCTTCACTTCCATCACCCTGGAGCCAGAAGTGGTACCTGTCAGTGAGTGATGTTATTGGCATTATTGTTAAATTAATATATAATTGCAAAACTGCAAGGTAAGGTAGGGCAGAGGTTGCTCAGTGTCTTTACCGTGTGTGTAGCTGGATTATTTTTATTTTTTTTCCTATAAATAGTCCTAAGGAAGCTCTGTGACCAGCACTGATAATATCTTCTCTTGAGCTAAAGTATTTTGATTATTAATATAATCCATGTGAGAATGTGAACACTGATACCTCTGTGTCATGCCAATGTGTTATGTTTAATTCTTAAGTGTGCTGCTAAACAAGAGTGACCTTTCACCTGTGGTTAGCAAAAGCCAGTTAAGTGTCCAGCTCATTTCAAAAGTAAGAATGCTACTTGAAATTGTAAGCAAATGAGAAATGAAAGCCATAGATTATTGATAACTTTGTAACCAGTGATGAGTCTGACTCATGGTGTTCAATTTTTTTTATTTCTTTTTCGAGTTTAACAATTGTTTTATATCAATGTACCAAAACTCCCTTAATATTGTTGGCACTAACCCAGTTCTGTTGGACTTTATGTTTCTGAGAAGTATGCCCTAGAATAGGCCTTGCTGTCTTAAATGCTACATCAGTTGGACCCGACTCATTTATTTGACACTGTTAGAAATGAAAGCCTGAGTTTGTAAACTTGATTTGTGATCACAGAAGGCAGGACTTGCCAGCCACCTTAGGAGATGATCAGGTTCAGCACTTACCTACTTGTGAGCTACAAACAGCAAATGAAACTAAAGCAAGTTGGCACAGGCAGGTAAGGCTGGGAGGCAGTGACCTATGCTGAGGCTGAATGAAAATGTCTGTTTAATGAAAAATTCCTAGTGTTGCTAAAAATTGGAAAAAATAAATTTCTAGAACCAGAGTCAACGGTCACTGACCTGTGAGAGAGATGCAATAGGCAGGTAGGCTGTGGCATTCGGAAACACTTGTGCCATTTTGCCATCTTCTAAGTGTATGTGTAAGTTCTTGGGCATTTCAGGAATTGCTTTATTACTTTATTGCCGAGTTCAAATCTCATTGTAGTGTTGGATATTTGTTTTTCTGAATATGCAAATCATTCCAGTGCTAAAACAGCATTTATAGCAATAAGCATGCACATTATCCCAGTAAAGATTTTACTGATAAGGATTTTCACATGTTCTTTCTTATTTCTACCTCTCTCAAAATGTAAGCATCTAAGGTTTCCAGATTTTAAAGGTTAGCTGACAGGGTGAAGAATAATCCCTCTCCCAGTCCCTCTGGAGAGAGACCCTGAAACTGTTTTTGCATAGCCTTACCAATGAGACACAGCTTCTCTGCATTGACTCCAACCATGTAAGTGATTTGTAGGGTTATGAGTTGAAGGAAGTTCATAAAACACTTAGAGCTACTAAGTTTCACTTTTAATTCTCAGTCAGGCTTCCAGAACTCTATTTATTTTGGTTGCTTTATGACCTATGAATGATACACGGACTTGGTGTGTACCTGTAGCTGGTCTGTAAGGAGCTCAGCCTGCTGCAGAATAAAGCAAAAGAAAAAGTAGTATTGATAAAGTTTGCACTTAAAGAACTAGAGGAGCAGCAAAACATGCCAGTGTATGGTGTTATCGGGTACAATTTGGAGAATACTGTAACTGATTCCTTTTCCTGAGAAGAATTTTGTGTTCAAAATTGAGGAACAAACATTTATTACTGTCTAAACCTTGGATCTTCACACAAAAGTGAACCAAAGGTACAAACTTTGTCAAATCAAGATTTTTGTCATGGTGCCACACGGTATTTTAAGTATGGCTAACAAGAGAACTCCTTGTGTAAGAAAGGTCTTTCTCTCCAGATTGGGAGTTGACTCAGAGGCCCAACTTCACAAAAGGATTTCAAGGTTATTTAGGCTAATTTAACCTTGCATTGCAACTCTTCCAGTTTGCATAAAAGAATTAAATATTCATGGCCTGGAGAGGGAGCATGACTTTACAGTGCACTTAGTTCTTGGTTTTGAATTCAATTCTAATGTTTTCTTTATTTAACAATTGTCAGCTTTCAGGTCAGGCTCCCACTGGCCTGTGTACCCACTGCCTTATGGGTTGTAGTTGTTCCCTTTCCCACAAGCCGTTCCTCTGCATCTTCTAGTGGAAATGTATTCATCATCAGCCTGCCTGGTGGCGAGGGGTAGATTTCAGGCTTGCAGGCAGTAGAGGCTGGGTCTGCTGAATGGAGTGAGTGTTCCCATTGTCATAGCACTGTATTAAAAAGGGGCTTACCATTACCAGCTTCTGCTTCTGTTATGCTTTAAAGGAAAAGAATGATGCCTGTTATTCTTTTAAAGGAATGAAGAACATAAATATGTCATTCCAGGACAACATTTGCAAGCTGTGAAGAGAGGCAGGATCTCAGACACACCTTTGTCACTGGCATTTCCTATTTGCTGATCAGGCAGCTCCTCTCTCAGCACGCTGGTGGTTGTGAAGCCTGATGAGTCCTTAATACCTGTCAGTGATGCTAGTTCCATGCAGGGATCAGGAAACTAAAATTAGTTCATAGCCTCAAACACTCTTTTTTTTTCCTGTATCTAACCCTCCTTGACATAACAAAACTTGCATCAAAGTAAGAACTAGAAATTGAAGTTGAGCTTCCCAAACTCCCAATATTTGTGTCTCATACTTGCCTGTTTCTTTTTCATTCTTCTTACATGCTAATCATAATATGCAGTCATTCCTGCTGGGATCCTTGCAGACCTTCACCAAAGTGAGAAACTAACTGGATGCTTTCCTGCATGTTGCTTTTTGAGGCAGTAACAGTCCACACTGAGCTTTGATGTAGAAATTAGAGCTGCAGGGATAAGGTACAGGCCCAATGGACTTGGCTCGCTTTTGATACAGAAAATCCCCAACAGAGGAAGGGGCATCTTTCATCATAGGAAAATTTTATTTTAAAATACCCTTTAAAATTGGCTTTGACTTTGTACACTGGAGTCTTCTCGTGATGAGCAATACTATCAATGTAAGAGTGAGCTACAAGCAATTGTACCTCGGTTATTTTTCATATGTAGCTCACATGACAGAATCTTTCAGCTCATACAATCACTTCATTACTTACTGCTTGTGAACCAGCTAAAGGTGTGATTCCCCTGCCACGCAGCTTTTGCTGTGACGAAGGAAGTATTAGCATGTTGCATTATAATCTGTAAATGCATTCTGAAACAGCGAGGCAGCAAATCCAGCCCTCTTCATTCATTCTTCTTGTATTTTAAAACAAGACTTTGCTGAAGTGCATCTTGCAAACTTGCGTGCCATCAGATAGAGCCAATGTGCTCACATACACTCAGTGCATCTCGGAGATGCAGCAGGTCTCAAGAGGAGGTCCATGTGGCTGTAGTATCCGATACTTTTTCATTTAAAGAATATGATTCTTAGTGTCAAACTTCCTAATCGAGTGATCGAAACATTTTAGCAAGCAAGTTTGCTTTTCAGGAGGTTCTTGCTAACTCAGTTTACTTTTAAAAAGTTTGCTAGCTCATTTTTGTCCTGAAGATGATCTCTGAATAGAACTGTGTGTGTAAGCATAGCGTTCATTCACGGTAACTTTGACACAGGCTTTGACAGAGTGAACTTTTGCTTCTTGCAGAATTTGACAACAGGTTCACTTGTTTCTCTCTGTGGAAGAGTAGAGTAACTCTGAGTAGAAACAACGAGGCCTAGAGCTGTTCATTGGGACTGGGGGCTTAGCCCTCACTCGCCCCCTGAGAAACTTGGACTCTCCTCACAGTAAATTTCCAGTTGCTACCAGCTATCTTGTATGTTGTTTTAAATCAAACAAAACCAGGAAAACAAACCATCACCACTGTCAAGACTGTACTGGGGAGAGAGGAGAGAGAAAGAGAACCTACCCGTTCTTAACAAAGATGTCATCATTACTTTTTCAGTAATACTTGTTCATGTTAGATTCTTGTATTGATTCATGAAATAATTTTAAAATGTGTATATTAATAAAAATGCAGAGGAATAGCATCTCAGAATGGAACATAAAACAGAAGAGAGATTTGGTTAGACAATTTAAGATTGTTTGATTTTGATAGCTTATGTAGTGCATGCTGAAACCAATTATACATTTTCAATTATACATACAGCGCCCCCTTTTGTGTGTGTGTGTGCTGCATCCTTTGAGAGGTGAATCTCTTGGTACTGCCTTTTTCAAGCACTTCACTAGTACTGTCACTGTAGTTTATAGCTAACTGGCAACGAAGTATAGGAGGATGAAGGATGGAACATGTGTAACTTGGGTCTTGAGCTCGATTTGATCGATAATCATTGATCAAGATTGTTGAATCTTGGCTTAAAAGAGGTCCTTGCCACTCTTACAGCATCCATACAGTCTGACTGTGATTTGTTCTGTTTGTACTTGGTCCTTCTGAGAGTCTCAAGGAAGTTTCTGAGGTACATAACAGCTATTTCAGATGAGGTGGTTCTCCTCATGGAGAGGGGATGCAGAGGAGGCAATTACTTTATCATAGGTTGAGGTTAGTTGAGTGATGGTCAGTGGTGCATTTGATGTGCTTGGAGGTATCACAGGTAAGCATTGATGCTGGCTGTGTGGTGGTGTAGCATGGTACCAGTCTTACAGTTTTTAGACTGTACTTAATAAAGCAGGTGTAGAGTTTTCTGTGGGAATGCAGATCGTCAGTTTTTGTTAGGCACCTTCAGAAGACACTCCAGAAGACTTTGTGGCCAAAGGGATCTGTCAGGAGAGCAAGTGGGAGCAAATTCCGTTCAGCGTCACATCACTTGATAACAGTTGAACCTCTGGTCTTGGACAGTTAATGTCCTGGGGGAAATTATATATATAAAAAAAGACTCTGTGAACCTCTAGGGCATTCAGCAGAAGCTTTGAGATTTGATGATATTAATTGTTATTAATGGAAATTTCCAGAGGTGTGAGGGTACTGAGAGCTGTGCAATGACCCCTTGTTCCTCTTGAGCCCGTGCTGGGCAGGGTTGAGCAGTGAAACCCAGGCCTAGGCCACAAGGACTCACTAGAAGCATCTTTATCACATAGACCCAAGGTCTAGAATATTCCCAGCAGCGAGTTCAATAAATAATTAAAGCACTGGTGAAACTTTTGTTCCAATATTAAGTTGTAAATACAAGTAAGAGACAGCATCTTATTTCAAATTTAAGCTTGTTTTTATTCAGCCTTGGGAGGTGTTCAATTGAGTTGATTTTTGTTGTGTTAAATCACATCAAAGATGCTTAGAGGGCTCTGTAATCCTTGACTGCTTGCAAATGCACTGTGAGAATTTTTGATAGATGGAAATAAATATTTTAAGGTAGCAGTGCAAAGTGCTGTGTTTCTTTTTTGACATTCTGTGTAGCTATTCACAGTCTTTAATCAGATAAATCTCCTCTTCATTTCATTGCATTTTAATTGACTATTTACACAGAGCGTTTGAAGGATTTGTGGACTGGTTATCGTAAAACAATTACAAGGAGACTTTAAAAGTGCATTGAACTGTTTAAGAAAATTGTAGGGATTTTGTGAGACAGCTTGAAAAACATGCAATTTGAAAGGATGCTGCTTTTGAGATTATCTTCAGTCACTGGCCCTCGTTTTCTTCTTGTTATTTTTTCCCCTTAAATCCAAGTTCTGTTTACAATATTTAATTATTTCTGGTGAGATGAGTCACACGCTATAAATAGAATATTGTGATGTTAGACTGCAAGTTAGAACTGTGTCATCTTTTATGTTTAAAGATACTTTGCAGTTTTCAGATATTACCTTAGTATTAATGTGATATTGCAAGGCCTTGGGGACTTTCAAGGAACTGCAGCCACAAAACTGCCTGAATCTATTTGTAGTATGTGAGGAAGCAGGATATATTTTTAATATAAGAACCTTTGAAATAGTTGTCTATACTCATATGCAACAGTCAGGAATTCACTGTTACCTAACACTTCTTAAGCAGTATGTATGATTACCTAGGTTATCCCTATACATAAGAGGTGATGTCTTGATAATACTTGATTAAATACTGCTTTTAGTATAGTTTCTGTTCTATATTTAACAACAAATGCTCAGTAAGAGAAGAACAATGTGATAAATATTGTGTAGAAATATGACTTCCACACGAGTTGATAACACTATCATCTAAGTAGAGCAGGAAAACCAAAAAGGCTTAGTGAAGGGTACTTTTAAATAAATTGGGTTAAGAGGATGCAGATTACTTTCTCTACTATTTTAAAAGCTGTATCTTCCATTGCAGTGGATGTATAAAAGAAAATTCTTGCAGCTCTTGCACCTTTTCTGACTATGCCTATGGCTGTAACTGCCAAAGGCTGGCGGGGGATACACATGGTCTCTTACCACTGACAAGACAGACGATTCCATCTTTCACAAATCATGATAATATTTGATTTGTAATTAAGTATTCTAAATAGTCTATAGGATGCTTAAAAATTGTTTCTTTTCCACAGCAGCAGTGATTTTATTCAATAAAAGGGAAGTTGGCTGTCTGCATGATACTCACCATTATTTCCTAGACATCCTTCCAGTGTAGGTGAGAGCACAGAGATGAATACAGCTTTGTGCTTATGCTTCGAGCTTTTAGCAGCAAGTGTCAAAATCTGGCAAAAGGAATTCAAAGGATAATGGAGCAGAGTAGCACGACTGTAAAAGCAGTTGTCATGAAAAGCAATGAATTGGTGTTCCTGTCGCTAGGACTTTGCACAGTCAAAAATTCTCCCTGCTCGTGCAGGCTGCGTGCAGCTGCGAGCCAGAACTGGTGGTACAGTGGCTCTCAGACTGATTCTCGTGGTAAGTCAGACACTGGTGGTAACCCCAGAAACTCATGGTAACCCCAGAAACTATGGGGTATGACTTCATCAAAGTGAACTGCATACGCAGCTGCTCCCACGCCACTTGGAGTCACGATTGCTAGCTTTGGAAATGGCCACTGGGATGGTAAATATTCTAGATTATTGGCTCACATAGATCAGAAGCACTCGAATGCTCAGTTATTTGTGTGTAAACGCTGCTGTCAGCTCTTGTGGCATGAGCTGGTTTGTGGTAACCTGTTTTCCCATGAGAAAGATGGTTTATTTACAAGCTCTCCCCCGCCCTGATTTCGACTTTCGATAGCTTCATCGTAGCTGGTAGACAAGCTTCATTGATAATAAGAGGTGAAAGGTGTAAGTGGTTATGCCTCCCTTCTCATCTGGTGGGATTATAACAGCCAGGAGACTTACGCAGTGTTCTTGATCTGCTTTTCTGTGGCTAAGCAGGACTCACATCTTTCGTCAACTGTTCATGGTACAGTAGGAAATGTAACGTTCTCAGCTGGCACTGAAAAATTGTGTACAAAGCAGCTGGAGGGCTAGGACCTGATAAGGGAGCAGCTTTGAGATTGTGGGTCCATGATGTGCACTTTTGTTCTGAAATCTAGAGCTCTCACAAGTTTATTTGCAAGGAAGTTCATTGGACAATTTCACACTGATATAGTTGCCTGACATTCCTATAGCAGCTTGCATTAAAATGAAGTGTGAAGCTTTAATGAGTTAACTTTGAAAAGCAATAATATTCTGAATACACAGTAAATTGGATTATTGTTGTCCCTTAATGTCAAATTCTTTTGTATTTTGCCCCTCATAAGTTCACTTTTCTGTCTACAGCTTTTTTCATTGACTGCGTAAATGACATAGATGTCAGTGGGAAAACTGGAGTTCTGCCAGTTGATTAAGTGCTGTCTGGGGGTGTGAGGTCTTGTTGTGAGCCAATGAAGTCAACAAGGGTTTTGCTTGTGACTGGAGGGAAGGCTGCAGGACCAGGTTATGGGGCTCAGCGGGCGAGAGAGTTTGCATGTGTGAGACAGCCACGTTCCCTACAGCCTTGTGATCAGACAGCCGGCAGAGAAGTGCTTCGCTATGCAAACATTTTAATTGTCAGTCCCCAGATATCGTAGCCATTGCTTTGTCAAGGTGTATCTAGCCTAAATGACACCCTCTGGCTATTGTTTCAGGGTAAAATACAGAAGAAAATCTGTATCAGTTTACACCTAGGGTGTGGTTCTACAATCTCTTGCTTTTTTTCCTCCCAGTAATGGTGGATTAAGCAGCTCCTCCATCTCTGTGAAACATTTGTGAAATAATGGTTGCACTCTAACTTTAAAGCTAGAATGTTTCCAAAACAAGGTGATGGTTGCTTAAAGACGGTAACTGAATTTTCCACTATGTATTTGGTCTGATAATCCTAGAATCTGTTGAACTGTGCTTGACTATGTGTCTTTTCAGAGTGAATCTGATCTGATTTTTACACGGCTATCTGTGTGTTTGTAGAGCATCGTGGGTCTTGTATCTTGGTTATCTTTAAGAGTGTTAGAGGTGTCGTATCAGTGAATAACTGCAGTGTAAATCGGGACCGGTTATAAGTAGTATATTGTGAAAAATAAACAGCAACTAGGAATGAGTTTATATTATTTACCATATTGGTTGGTATGTTTTAAAATTTCTTTTCGGTGATTAGCTATGTCGGAAAGCCAAGTAATAGAAATGAAAAGGTTCTTTGACTGAAATTCCTGAGGCAATTCCTAGTGACTTGGTGAACTGGAGAGAATACTGTTTGAATCTGGGTTACTCTGCTGAGGAAGAGTTACGGCATCATTTATTTTTACCTCTTATTGGAGGGCTCTTGCAAATGAAGCCAAAAGGAGAAAGAAGCATCACCTACGCAGTACACGTAAATGTGAGCCATACCAAATACTCTCTTTGGCCCTTCAGAATGAATCTGTTGTAGTGTGGAATATCCAGAGGCCTCAAAGTTTGCCAAAATTTGGGTTAACGAGCAGTGTTTTTGATGGATATGTGAAGGGAACAAAAGTGTTCCCAATAGTCAGACAGTGTGGGTGTTGGGTTATTGAGACAGCCATGTAAAATAATTCGGAAAGCAGTTTTCAAGATAATAAATTTTCCCAGGAATTTCCCCACTTCTCCCAGGAAATATTAAAATTGTCTGTTTCATTCCTATTAAATTAGAATGACTCTGGAAGTGTGTTAAAGGCCTTTAACTTGCCTCTTTACAACTCAAAAGTCGTGCTGGGCTTTGGTTTGTAAGGAATATAACTTTGTTTTTTAAGATGTTTTTTCTGGGTAATTTGTTTTTTAAAACATAGAGCCTGTGAATGTGTCTGTTCTGCTCTGCTAAGAGTGATGGCAGCCATCCTGCTCTTGCTGGTGCTAAATGGGAGTACGGGAGAGGAGAGGCTTAAATGTATTTCCTGAGAGGCAGCATTTACTTCTTAAAAGTACTTGAAGATTAATTTCAGAAAGAAATTTTGTTCCTCGTTTCTGTGTAAGCTGAGTTACTCAAAGCAACTGTCCAGGAGCTTCTGTTCCATGTTACAGTTCACAGTTTCCAGAGGAAAAATTTTGAGCCAAATTCAGTGGACCTGTGTTGCCCCCCAAAGCTGGTGAAACCTATAAAATATAAGCAACACGTGCTTATATAATAGATTGCAAATTTTTGTCCTAAATATTTGGTTTTTGTGGCTCAGTGATTGAAGGAAGGCTTCTGCTGCCAGTTGTGTTTGGAGACTGGGGGAAATACTGATACCTGAACTATACGTGATACAGTTTGGTTGTGTTTTGTATCTAGGCTGGGCAGAACCCTCTCCTTATCAGTTGTTCCTTCTGGAGAACCTGCTTTAATAGCCAGCTGACTGGCTTTGCTTTGCCTGGCTATTTCAACACCACTATTTCCGTGGACTGTTTGGAGAAGTCCGCATCAGCCCTGGTTTGGGAAATTTCCTTTTGGTTCCTCCTGACCATCAGCTTGTGCCCTGAGCTGTAGGGGCATAGACCACTGTCGTTTGCTGGAATAAACCTTGCAAATCTCTTCTGTTGGTTTTGTGGCCTGACTTTAACGATCTGGAGTGTTAGCTTGATAGCCCTGGAGATAAGAATGCTATTTTTATCCGTGGAGTAGGTAGTACACAGGAGTAAAACCTTCAGCATGCTGTCAGTCTGAGGCTTGTTTACAACTGCTTGGGGTTGAAAAAGAGATTCTCTATGCAACACTGCAATTCTCTCGACACTGTTGATAGTTGTCATGGATAACCACGATGGTGTGAAGGAAAGCCCCTGTCCTGGGAAAGGACCAAGATCACAATCTGATAGATGGTGCTCTTCATTGTGAAATGGAAGATGTGATGGTAAGGTGCAGCATCAGCGGTTTTATTTATAATTTAATCACGCTAAGAGTTTTCCTGCACTCCTGGGAGTAGTGTTGTGAGATCTGTGCTTCCTGGGAAGCACTGGGTCACCAGTCATCACAGTGATTCAGGGTGATGTCACCAACTGACAGGAGCTTTTGGGGTGTCTCTACTGTAATGGTGGCCCTGCGATACCCTTTCTTGGACTCCTTTGGCACCTTTCCCCAAGTGCTCAGCGCTGTTGCTGGAAGCAAAAGCTTTTGAGTGATTTCCAAACATGAAGTGGTGCATTGTGGGCCAACGCTGGGAAGACTGGCTCAACAAGTTTGGCAGCAGTGGCTTTGGCTTCCTGCCTACCCTGGGTAGGCATTAGTAGAGATTGCCGTAGCCTCTGAGTGGGTTGGAGCTGAAGACCTCAGCCTAGGTCCTGAAATTCGTGCGGGTGTAACTGCTGTGTCTGGCAAAGAAGCTGCTGCTGTTGTAAACCAGGGTTTTCTTACCCTGGATATGTTTGCAGGAGTTATCTTTTGTCTGCTTTAGGAAGGTGGAGGTGTTCTGTGTGTCAGTGTGCTGGAGGGTGGTAAATGCTGGCATTTGTTACAATATCAAAGGATCCCATTTACCTTTCAATTTTCAGTTATCTATTTCATCTTACCATTGTCGTCCTGAGTCATCCAGGGGCAGTTAACCAGGCTCTGAAGTGTTCTTTTCTGTCCCTTTTTTAAAATACCAACTCTGTGTTCTTTGCTGCACTTAATCCTGACTCCATAGGTCTTCTCCTCTGCAGACCTTTGCAAACAGCCCTAGTCCTGTAGCATGATGCATCAGGACTGCTTGAGATCTGTGGGGTTCTTGGGGGGTGTCTTGCAGGACACCACTTGCCCGTGTCTCATTGCACAGTCATACTCTGAATGTGTCTAATCTTCTTGTCTCTGCATAAGAATGACTTTGTCTTGCTGCTTGTATAATCAGGTTTATTGGTTTTATGTCCTTTTTATGTCCATGAGATGTGTAAAAATTAAAACTTGTGCCCAATTCAGCACTTTTTTCCAAGACTGGAGCCTTTTGCTTGCTGGCTGGCCTACAAAAGGGAGAAAAGTTCTTTTTTATGCCTCCTCCTTTCTATTTAGGTCCATTCATATGTATCTATATAACTTCTTCCCAAGTTTGACAAAAGCACTGCTAGCTACAGAAGGACCAGAAGAGAGAAGCAGCCTTAGAAGTATCTGTCAAAAATGTGAGTTAGACCAAACCACCCAAAGCAGTACATTAGGTCTTCTCAGCAAATTCTTCTCTCCTACAGAAGTAATTCTGTTTTGTTTAGCTGAAGGTATTGCCTTGTGTACATCACAAGTGAGCTGGTGTTCCAGTTATGTTATAGAGGCCTAGACCATGGAAGAGTAGAAAAGTTACTTGAAAGCATGTCAGCCCCTTGAGATCTTCCACATGTATAATATGATCGAAGTGATCTTCATTTTTGAATACATCTAAATTTAAAAATATTAAAAATCGCACTCCTTCCCAACCTGTTTCTATTTAAGGGTGAAATGGGTGATTTCAGTAGCAGAGAACTAGTGCCAGATATGGAAGAAGGATAATACCTGCTACAGATTTATTCACCAGTGTTTTCAAAGTCTTTTTTTATTCTGTAACAGGTACCATGTATTTTATGTGTAATGTTTGGAGATGAAATTCTGGAAAATTTTGTGAAGGTGGGCTCCTAAAATAAGGCAAATCATTCTTAACACTGAAGAAATATCTACTGAGATAAGGAGAGTGATGGGCTTATTGTAAAAGGGAGGTTGTGTCCAAAAGCAAAGCCTAAATTTCTTCTTTAGAAGAATTTGAAATTCCATAATAATAATGAAAATGTCACTTCCTTGAAGAGTTTTTAGACTGAGCTGGGTTTGTGTTGTATCACAAACAGCCAGGAGTGGAGTTACTGACCTTACACTGTGCATAGGTAGGTTGAGTTTCTTCAGCACTTATCTATTTAGTGAATACAACTGTGTGTCAGAGGGCAACTAGCACTGATCTAAAGCCCAACACTAACACTTCTGAACAGAGAGATCCCCTCTTGGACAGGAACCTCTGACGGCTGTAGCTCTGTATGTGCTGAAATCTATCAGTTGTGAGAAGTAAAGGCTTATGGTTTACCGCTTCCTCGGCTAGATAATCGAAATATTCAGTCGTATTTACTTGTCTAAAAGTATGCAGTAGCCAAGTTTAAATCACCTTGTGTCACTACGTGTGTGTTCAAATACAGAAGAAGTGAGTTAGCTCTTTTACTGCACTATAACAACAAAAATGGTGTTTTATTTTCCACTCTATCTCTTAATCTTATTAAACATCACGGTACTGCTGGGGTTATTTTTGCTATAGTACATTTATGTGCCTGTTGCTGTGCAAATTGCATTTATTTATTTATTTATTTAGTATCAAATCAGCTGCCAGTAAATCTGTAAGGCAAAGGAAGTACATTTTAATGGAAAAAACTAATAGTGCCTGCCAAATCGAGAGGGGTGAGGAGATGTAAGTCGGTATGTGAAAATCTGCAGGCATCAGTTTCCTTATAGCTATATTAGGCGTGATTGAAACAGTCTTTATTTTTGAAGTGGATGTTCCAGTGCACAGAGAATGGGAGTGGCAGGGGTGGGGTGGTTTTAGGTAGCTGGGTTGCCTAATAAAAGAAAATACTGAAATAGAATTGAGTTGACAGGTCTGTATTATTTCCCTCATGCTGATCTGCTCCCTCAGGTATCAGGTGCACGATGTACAGTGTACGCAGGGTGTTCTTTGTCTTTGGACAATTAAAGACTAATGCTGTGCTGCTGTCACACAGGAGCCGGGGCTACGGGCAGTGGGGAAGAGGTTGAAAGATGAGCACATTGTCCGTGCTTTGTAGCAGGGAAAAGAATGTGTTAACTGATAATATTTTTAATATGCATCCCTTGCGTTACAATAGCATTGCAAACTTCATAACTGTCTCTAGCTCTTATTTGTATTGGTTTGAAAAAGTTTATATTTTTAATGACTGTATTGACTCTGGTTTCTGATGTCACTTATTTGTTTATTTCTTGATTATTACCAAATTTTGTTTTCTCCCATCACAAAAGATGGATACATTGTATCCCTTCAGGTCTCAGGAAGATGATGTGTAAATCTCTAAATGAAAGCTTGTTACTGCTCTACTTAGATACTGGGCATGGAGATAGAGCCAGTGCCCAGTTCCATTGCTGTGATATCGATGGTTACACAGGGAAAGGTGGTAAAAAATACACATGCCATTTTTTTTTCCTCAAAAACATGTCTAGATAGGAGATGGGAGAGGGTGAGGAGCTTGGAACACATTCACCATTTGCAGTCACGGTATCTCAAAATACTTCTGCTGCAATGAGCAGTTTTATGTAAACTGTGAGTTTGGGTTTAAATAAAACAAACTTCCTTTTTCCTACTACAAAAGTACAGCTGCTGCAGAGTACACAGGGTGCTGTGTGTGAAAGGGTAGAAAAGGACTAAACCTGTTGAGGCTAAAGCAATTCATGATAGTCGCATGCTTTAGAGTTTCTGACTTAAGATACAGGTTAAACTATTCCAAGGATGACTTATTTAATTGTGATCGGGGCTATCTTTGTGTCTAGTTGCTAATCCAGAACTTTTTCCTCCCTCATTATAGACCCTGTTTTTCTGCATAATAACTGAAGTGTTTCTGTGTATGCTTTCATATTAAATTTGTTTATTATATAAGCTCCAAGTTTCTTATTTCCTGAATTCTATTTCATTTTTGTCATAATCACAAAATTTAACTCAACTTTGAAGGTTTCTTAAGCTATTTTAGGATTGGATATGTAACAAATAGGGGTTTTTTTAACACAAAAACATAAATAATTTGTTGGCTTCCCTAAAATATAGCAGTGGCATGATAAATAACTAAAAATACTGCATGACTTTGAATGAAGATTTCTTACATGACAAATCGTATGTTCAGCATTTGCGTAATGTGATACAAATTGGCTGGAGAAACTTAAAATATCTTCAACTCTGTAAACTCATTAATGAGTAAATGGGAATAGTATTTGCAGATGACTGACTTCATTCAAATTGCTGATGAAAACCTGATGTAACAGAATACAATGTGTGGGGGGAGACTTTTTCATCTGCTGAAAAGCTTTAAATACATTACTTGTGTTCCATTGAGAAATTCATTAATCAGTCTTTCTATAGGCAATCTTCTGTAAGCTTGTTCACTGAAATTTTATATTATTCTGTATAATAAACTCAGAAAACCTGCTTAATAGTTTTGAGTGAACAATTTGACATACGTTTTGTGTTAGATTTTCCAAAGATTAATTATGTGTAGATGTATTCATATACAAAGAATTCATCTAAATACTTAGATGCCTGCTGTAGTATGTGTTTTGTATATAATTACAGGAACGTTTAAATCTTGGGAGCCTAAAATTAGAAGTCCCAGCTGCACGCTAGGCTGCAGGTGCACGTGTGCATGACACACTTCTCTTTGCTATCTGCTGCCCAGTTTTTATCAGTGGGCATGATACAGAGATTTCCCAAGGCTGTTAAATTGTAGAGGACAAGGAGCCACAGCGACTGTCAGTGTTACATCCTGCATCCTTACAGAGAGGAAAGGCTAGAGGAGGATTGCTGTGGTGCTGTGCTCCTGGCCTGGCAAAAGGACTGGTGTTTGGATTTGCCACTTGGATATGCATGGAGGAGTGCCTAAAACCTTTTTGCTGGAGGTGAAGCTGGAGGGGGCGATGTGGGGGATGGGGTTTTGGAACTGCAGCGTGGCTGAACCCATGGGAAATGTGAGCCAGGAGAGGTAGGTCCTCCTTTACCCTTTCAGGTTTCACTGGGCAAAATTCTGCCTTGAATTTGGGAAAGCAAAGTAAAAACTTCAGGACAGTGGCTTTGGAAAAATAGACTCGCTTGAGTTTCTAAAGGGGACTGGGCAGAGAGGACGCAGGTATTGGAGAGAAAGCTTTGTAACACTGGTGAAGATTTATGACTGTGATCAAATCTCATAATGCAGCTCTTGTGCTTAGTTAAACTAGATTGTGGAGTTTTTTGGTCTTGAAGTGAAAGTCATTTCTCTGAGCCAAAACTTTGAGGTTTGGGTATTCTTAGGACTTCAGTAAAATGCTGTGTAATTGCTGTATTTGCCAAAGTGGAAAATGCAGTAAAAACATTTAATCAAGTCTTCAGCTGTTCCTTCCTTCATCCGAGCAATCAGCAACTGCACGGTGAAACGAAGTTCATGCACTTGTTCTCAGAACCCAAGGAGAGCTGTGCCTTTCAAACGTCTCCTCAAATAGCTTTCAGAGCTGTGTGTGCAGAAAATGTAAGTTACTTAATGTATGGAGTGGAGCTGGCAAGGAACTGAAGACATAGGCAACCTTGCAGAAGACATTTCAGCAATGCTTCCCTCTGAACCTGAATGAAACAGCTCGGCTATGGACATGTCCCTTTGTTTTGCTTCATTTTGTATTAAAAGGTTCTTTTGTATCTGAGGCAACATGAGCACAAACCTTCTGGGACAGATTTTTAAAGTGTTTCTCTATGTAAATTTGATGGTTTTATGTTTGGTTTGTTTGATTACGCGTTCTTTGCAGGCATGAATTTCTTATGCTTGCATATATGGTTCATAAAATACTTGTGTTCTATTAATACAGAAGTGTTCATTACTTGAAATTTTGCAGAAAACCCTCAAGTATGTATATTTTACTAGAACCTCTTATTTTGGATTAAAACTTGTGTGAACCAGAGCACTCTGATTACTGTATGGTTTTACTATTTTGTTCACTGTTTAGGAATATTCTTATCTTTTTATTACCATCTTGTGTAGCACACAGTAAAAAAATTGCCAGCAGTTTAATTTCATTTTAACATTGATATGTATACAAAACCACTTGTGTGCTCATGAATGATAGGCACTTGAGCGTTTCTGGAAAATAGTTTGGGAAAATACTGTGGAGAAAACATTCTAGTTGCAGAAAGTAATGTATTTGTGTATGAAAGGTAAGTTTTGAGATGCTAACGTATATCACTTTGTTAAAAAACATTCATATCAGTTAAAATAAGGGACTATATGACTTAGAACTGATGGGAGCTTTACTTAAGATAACTTAAGATACCTTGTAGTGCTGTTTGTGCAGAAAGCTTGCTGCCTCCGGCTTAGATGTGAGAGCCTCCTTGCACTTGAGTAGGTCCAGCAGGACTCACCCGCTGTGCAGATTTCTTGATGGAATTTTAGCTTTTTGGGCTGACTATAAGCAGTTAGTCTGGTTGTAACTGAGCTGAGCTTTCTGTCTGAAATCTGCCCAGGTTTGGTGCAGGTTGTTTCATGTGGTCCTCGTTGCTGGTTAGTCACCTCATGTCTCTCCTCCAAATCACAAGCTCTTAAAAAATAGCAATTTGGGAGGGTTTGTCTGTTTTCAGGTACTGAAATGACATTCATGTTCTCCACAACCATGAATGGGAAACACAATAGAAATATTTTTATTACTTTAATAGGATCTGACAGTACCTGGGACAAATGTTACAAGCAAATTTCAGGAGGTGGCACAAAACTTGTTTTCCTTCTAAAAATCATCTAGTTTTAGGTGACTGCAGCTGGGTTTTTTTCTCTCCTTTTCAAAATTTTTTCAGATGCTAGCAAAGAGTTGTGTTATCTCCCAAGAAAAGTTCTAATAAAAGCATGCCTTTAGAGAAAGAGATCTATCAGTTAAGTTTAAAACAAGGTGTACTTACATATTTTTTACCTTAGTATGATCAAGACTAATTCTCTTCTAATGAAAAGAGAAAACAACAGCTAGTATGGAGCAAATGCATTCAAGGTAGCTGTTGTGGACATTATTTGAACTTACTTGGTCCATGAACTAAATAGTTCAAACAATCCAGATTTGGCAACATTTCAAAATAATGGGATATATTTACAATTTCCTTATATAGTACCTCCCAAACTGTTCCCTAATGTCCTAATGGAGAACCTAGTGAATCGATAAAAGTTGGTACATTTACCTAAGGTGGGTTTGGATCAGGCTTTGGTAAAAAGAGAAATAAATTCTTTGTTTGGGGAGTTGTAAAGGCAATAGGGAGTTATATCTGTGGTGGGTGTAAAGTTAATGGCCTAGGACATTGCATTTTAATGCATGTAATATTAACTACAGTGATTAAAAATATTCTGGAAGTATGAGCAGGTTGGTGTTGCTCTGAGGACGTGTTATGCTATGCCATGAGGTTCTTGGTAGTCAAAACATTTTACTGTTCACGTGGGGCATCAGCGTGAAATGACCATTGTCAAACTACACTAAATGGCAAGCAGTACAGACATATTTGTGATAGATCAGACTCAGACTTTAAAAATAATCTTAATAAATAGATTTTTATGCTTGGAATGGGTAGGGAAGAAGGGAGCATTAGCAGTGTTGCGACTTCAAAAATATTTTTGCAATGCTTTTCTGTATTCTTGTCACTTTTTTGATCAAGCTTTCTACTCTTTTACCCTAACTCTGATAGAGTTTGGTCTTTGCCCTTTCACTTCTGCCCTTGCTGGTTTTGCTTTCTCTTCCTCTGTTTCAGTTTTCACCCTCCTGTTTTTTTCAGTCGCGGTGAACAGACTTCTGCAAAATAGGAAACTTGTGTTCTGGTCTCTGCAGCCAGCCAGGATTAGGGCTCCTTTTAGCCTCTTCCTCTAGAATTTGCTGTCCTGGATAAGGTCTTGACCCCACTTATTTTTTTGTGATATTTCATTTTGTTTCTAGAAGGGCTGTTGTCTTATTAGATGCTAGGATAGATGGACTGTGCAATGGGCCCAGTCTGAAAAGGAACCACAAGATTTGTAGGAAATTTGATAAATTTTTGGGGTTAAAAAAAAGTCCAGTAAAAAATGCAGTGGAGCTGTGGTGAATCTAGTGGCTCGATAAATGCAAACCACTGACCTATTCTCTAACTTTGGGTATTTTAGCCTGTTTTATTTGTTCTGTTGTCTGTGAAGTTAAGTAATAGAATTGAGAATACATAGAGGCAGTTGCTTTTAATGACCACAAGCATGAATTTCTGCAGTCTGACTGTCCTGAAAGGAGAATGCTGGAAATGCTAAGAAATTACTAGATGACTTTTGTGTTTCTACATCCCTCCGGAGAAGAGGAGACGAGAGCTCAGTTTAAGAAGGTTTTTCGGAGCAGACATGCTGAGCTCCAAGTTACTTGATGCACGGTATGCCCAATTTCCGTTACTGGTTTTCCTTTTTTGTTAGAAAAGATGCTGTATTGGCCTTTTCCAAATCAGAAGCATTTTCCTTATTACATGCTTAACAAATAATGCAGCTAAGATATCTCAGAATTGCCTATGTCAGGGGTGTGTTCTAGTTTAGTGAAGAGTACTGCAATGTATCGTTTAAAGTTACCTTTTTAAAAACACTAACTTACATTTGAAAGGAGAAGTAAATTCTGGAGATCACAATGTTTAGAGGTTTCATATTATGGAGGTAAATGAAGTTGTTTTTCTTTGTGGTGTTAATAGAATTAATGTAGATAGCAGCTCCTGTGACAGTATTTGTATGGTGATACCGTATAAATACTGCATTTATGGAAAAATAAATGAAAAGTTTGAGGTCTTGGTTTAAATTTTTAGTTTGACTTTTGAAAAACATTCCCAGATGGAGTGAGTTAAATGAGCCCAGCTTTGAAAGAGGAACATATGAATCATGGTTGCTAGGCTCTTCCTTGAGAGGCACAGGCTTTACATTTGCAGTGAAGTATTTCAAAAAGTAATCTTTAAACTCGGAGGAGCAGTGTGTTTGAAATGACACTGGTGAAACACTATAAACTTCATTAGGCTTTTAAATAGAGAATTTGCATGTCATTACATGAAATAGGTATAAAAGGATTAGATCTTAGGATATCAACTGCAAGACTTGAAACTTTCATACGTGGTTGAGGGGGGAACAGAAAAATTGGGCATCTATCTCCTCCTCTGGGTACGTACTCCTTACGTAAGTTTTGTTAAACTATTCCATAAATTATTCTCTAACATTTGCATGGTGTAATTTGTCATTTGCATAACAGTGCAGCATAGATGTTTGCACTGTTGGAACACAGAAACAGAAATAAGATTTCCCTAAAGCCTGCTGTTACTCTGCTTGACTAAAGTGGCAGTGGAACACATTAAACCGTGGGGGCTTGCCTGTCTAAGGCTGAGGCTACTGGGTTTGGAACTGTGGATTCAGGTCTCTCCCAAACTTCTTAACTGGTCTTGGTTGGGTCACACTCCTTACGGTTCCAAACCTATCATTAAAACGAATGTTCAGGTCTCCATGAAGTGTCAATACTGCTTTTTGCCCCATGGTACCTAATCTGGGGGCCGCTCTCATGTGCTCGTGCAGTGCTCAGCATAGTGGGGTTCCAGTCTTATTTGGGGCCCTAGGGGTTCCTCTGACTGAAGGATTTGATTCTGTCTATTTTAAATAAAAGCTTTGATAATAAAAAGCTATAGTTTATTTTACCTCATATAAGATTGCATAAGGAAAGGCATTAAGGAAAGGCATTTAGGACTCTAACCTTCACTGCTCCCTCGCTAGCCGTGCTTAGATGCTGCTCTATCATCAGTACCGTCGGGGAGTGCTGCAGGGGTAGGAGATTTTCCATTGATTTGTGTGATCTGGCTGGAGTCTGGAGCGTGACTTCCTTTGAAATCACAGTTGTGATTTCGGGTGTGCAGCAAATCCCTTTTTCTGTGTCAGGTGCTTTTGCTTCTAGAACGGTTCTTCCTGGGTTTGTGTCTCTCGTGGTGTTTTGGCATTGCTTTGTGCTGCTCGGAGCTCTGATGTTAGAACTCTGAAGGTGTGCTTCACAGCATAAGGGATGCTTGTAGATCATTCAGATTTCTTGGGATCCCCAAACTGGAAATGGGAAAATGTCAGTTTACGTCAATTTCTGCTGATTTGTTTCCCTTGGTGTTTAAAATTGCAGCTCTGTATTGCCAGCAAATACTCACAAAAGGGCTTTTAAATAGGGCAAGTGCTGTCTCAGGCTAGGGGCAAGGGGTCTTGCCAGAGACACACACAGAAGCAGGCAATCCTTCCCTCATGTTAACGGTGTCCTGTGTGCTGTACAAGCTGGTGTAAAGTCTGCAAATCCAATCCAGCCTTGTCTGAAAAGGTACGGCTAGGAGAGCAGGTTACAGGGTGTGGATTTACAGTTCGTTAGCCATCATGAGCAGTGTAAATAGGAGGCAGCGCTGTTACTGTCCCATTTGTCATGGTGTGCTCAAATGGACCTGACCCTGGAGTATTTGCTTGCCCTGTGGAAACTTTTTACGCAGGCATACCCAAAGAGCTCCTGCATGGAATATTAGCAGTGATGTTTAAGTTTGGGGCTTTTTTCCTGCCTAGCTTAATATTGCATCCCAGAGAGCAGATATTGAAAACCAGAAATTTGTTATTCTCCCCTGATTTCACATTTACTGGTTTTGCCTAGTTTGCAGTACCCAAGGTCTTAATACTTTTTAAAATAAGTATCATAAATAAATAAATAAGCAAGAGTTGCTACTTAGTGAGTCACAAATCAGGTTTTTATTAATTTTATTTATTTAATGTGACCTCAGTTGCAAAAAGGTGCCTGTGACTTTAAATGTGTCTCTGACCCATCATAGCCATTTCAGATGTCCATGGTCATCGTATTTGCATCCAACTGCAAAATCCAGTTGCAGCTGTTCCTGCAGGTATCATGCTTAATTTTAATGCAGCACTAATGAGGTTTTTGGAAAACCTGGGGTAGACCTTACTTTTTAAAGAAAAGTAATTAATTTTTTATAATGAAGATAGTACAAAGGGAGCCCTTAATTCTGGAAGCCGTTCAGTGTGGATATGTTCTTTTGTCTGCGAGGAACAAAGTGGAGTCTGTGGGGCTCTACAGGGCTGACAGCATCATTCTGCCAGTGGTTACCTTGCATTATGGCACATTCACACTTAAAATGCAGCCAACTCAATGTATTTGATAATGGGTATTCCATTAATGAACAAAACATGGATGCTGTTAAAAATACACATAGTCAAAATAGTAGCTTTAAAACAAAACTCTGGGGCCAGTTCTAGCCCAGAGGTGGAGAAGTTTAACATAATTTCTAAGCTACTATTAAGATAAATCTTCCCTATTTTTTTTTTTAAGAAAATAAATTTTCTTATATCAGTTTTAAACCTTTAAATGGTGTTATAGATCCCTTAGCCATGTGTTTGGCAATATTGAATTTACACCGTTATGTTTGCAGTTTCCTATTTTATGTCTTCTAATAACTGAATAACATTTTGAGTTACATAAATGCAATGTACCTTTAAGTTGTGTAGTAAATGTTGTATTTAATGCTCCAGTAGTCTCTGAATGCAGTTTTAACTGTTAAACTATATTCTTAAGAAACTGTATTCTTAAAAACGAAATTGTAGAAACTAATTTTATTAGTAAAAGTCTGCAAGTATGTGTGTTATCTCTGAAATCCACACATGCTCTGACATACTGTTATCTCTCTTTCTCTCTCATATAGCTGTTACACAGATCTCTGGCAGCAGATGGCTGGACTATAATGCACTGTTAAACAAATAAAACCATTAGGCATGTAATACTGCCTGGTAAATAACTGTGTGTTTAAAATGGTTTAAAAAAAAATAAATAGAAAATAAAGTTCATTTTTTAATTCATTTAATGAAATTGGAATAAAATCCATACCCCTTTCAGAATACATAAAACATGCCCTCTTATGTTTGTCATTTGAAGTCGGTCCTTTTTATTACATTCTCGCATCTGGTATAAGATAATCAGTCCTAAATCAGTTTTCTAATAAATGTTTTCTACAAGTAATCGTTCACTTTACATTTATCTTTGTAGGGAGATTTTTGCTTTTGTAATACTCCAGCACAAAATTATCTATTGCATTATATGCTCTTTTTTTCTCATTTTCAAATTTGATACAAATGTATTAAAATTATGATTCAACACTAGTGTCATGGCTCTGTAATTAAACTGTTTTTCAATAATTGTCAGCAGCTGAGAGATGCCATTTTGTCTTTTTGTTTTTAGATATGCCAATATTTGGTCTTTGCCCGGCTCATGATGATTTCTATTTGGTGATGTGTAACCACTGTAATCAGGTCGTAAAACCACAGGCATTTCAATCACATTATGGTAAGTGCTTAACTATTTTTAATAATTAAGGGTGAGGTTAAATCAGGATTAAGCCTGGCAATTTTTTTTTTAAATTGATGGTACATAAATCATTTCATTATAAATAATGTCAAAGAGCATAACCTGTGTTTAATCATTTTATATACATTGTAATGCAGTTACATAAAGATGTTGTTCCTTTTAATTTTTTTGATGACTGCTTGAAATGCTGCATACATACGGTTCAATTTTGAAATGACATATATATAGTGTATTCCACAGACAGTGTGTTTAGTGTGTTTGTGTCTGTGTGTGTCGTTTCTCCTTGTGTATTTATACAGATTACTTTTACATGGTTCTGTTACAGTGTGAACTGTGAACTTAAGCTAAAAGCTAAACTTATAAGTTTTCTGTAAAACAGAGTATGCTTCCAATGGCCAGGAAGCTTGCTGATTTATTTTCAGAAGTATCAGTTTGTATTTGTTTTACTCGTCCCAGGGTTTTGTATATAAACTAGGCGAGGAAGCTCTCGTTGTGTTGGTTGATGTTTGTTAGAGGACTGAGAAAATGTGAAGTGCTATGCAAGTTCAAGTGTTCAGCTTACTAGAAATTAACCTCAAACAGTATCATGCTAATATTTGGATAGGAGGTTTTTGGTGTTCGGTTTTTTGTTTCTTGAGAATTTCAGGAGGTGTTTTCTGACCATGTGCTAATAAAAAAGGTGCACAGAGCATCTTCTGAACTACTTCTTCCTTCCTCTGTGTGTGCGTTCCCTTTTTTCTAGGCCAGTGCACCTACTGATTTCTTCAGTGTTTAAAAGGATAGAAGATGCTGGGTGTGAGTAGGGAGCCTCTTCTGGTGTTGAGAACAAGGGATAACTTTTCTTGCATTTTAAATTCAGCCCTTTGGCAAGAAAAGATATACTTGGTTCTGCTGCTTCCTGGAGGCTGGGAAAGGGTCTTTCTATGCTGTGCAGAGAGTGAATTTCTTTTCCTTTCCACCTCTCACTTGTTTGTTTTTGTGTTATAATGCCTTATGGGTTATACCTCTACCCTTGCTGCTGGATTCTGCAGTTGTGTTACACAGAGTGACTCAGGGAATAATCTCAATAGGTTTTGTGACATAATTTTTACTCGTTTATTTATTACTCTGTGGATGGAAGTACTAATAATTTATTTTTTTAAAACCCACAGTTCTGTGAAGGTAACTCTCCAGAGCTGTAGGTAGCCAGAAGAAAAGGGCATCAGTTTTTCTTACCCTGGTTGCTATAAGCCTTGATACTAGCCAAGAGCAAGATCACTCCTTTGCCAGTGATTCCTCACCTGTCATGGAGTATCAATTTGGAATGTCCGATAAATCCTTCTAAAATATCATATTAAATTGATTGACAGTTAAAAATAAATTTATGGGGAAGGACTGGATGTTACCCAGTTCTGAGTGTTGGCATATTGAATCTGCCATCTGAAGGTCAGTAATATGGGACTAGCCCATGTTGGTGGTGATGGAGAGCTGTGGGTATCTGCAGACACCTTGGGTTGTCTTTCTGAAATGAACAGGTGGTCTCCAAATACTGCCCGGCAGACAGGTACCCATGCAGTAGGAACCAGTGTGATGGTTTTTGACATGACAGCTTTGAGGGCAGATCGAAGCAGGAGTTCAAGAACTGAATAGGTACTGCATTGTTTCTTGACCACGGGCATGCAAACATGGGGTGTTGCAATGCTGCTTGTACCAGTGTTAAACTTGTTATGTGGAGTTAATTCAAAGTCTTCTGTAAGCACTACTTGCCATTTAAAAGGGACAGAGTGAAGAGGGAGCTGCAAAATGAAGTTATGGAAAATATTTTTTTTAAAAAAAGAATAAATACTAATGTAATGTTTGCATTCTGTATCACATTGTAGGAAAGTGGTCTATAAGCATGAAATCTGCTCTAATGCAAACACATCAGTGGCAGATTAATACTTTGAGAGAAATGTAGAAGGAGAGGATGGAAGTGACGAGGTTATTCTTAGTATTTCTTAAGCCCATCCTGAACTATGAAGACGCTCAGCAAGGGCTGCGGCACGCAGAGGAAACAGGCGGGGTCATTCTGATGAGAAAAACAGGCTCCGGTGGGGTGAAGGTCATTAAAGGACCTTAGTTTGCCAAACTAATAGGCTCAGAAAGGTAAGAAGGCTGACTTGGTAATTTTGTGTCACACCAGCTCTCATTGCTTTTTATCAGCCTCCACATTCTTGAAATCCTTACGTTGTTGTCCCTTGTTTTAGCAAATTGAATGTGAAAGCTGATAAATATGGCAAGTGATTGATTACCAGGCAACAGTGTATTTTTTTTTTTTTTAGCAGTGTACTTCAGGAGAAGGAAGTTGCTGAAGTCCTCAAAACACACAGTTCTTTTGAAACAAAAAGTATGCTATCCTGATAATAAGAAAGTGAAACACTCATTGGTTTTATCACAGTCAGTTTGCCCTGGATTAGGCATTTTAATTGTGTTATTATTTTAGGGATTGATAAAGGAGAGATTACTTCAAAAAGTTCTGAAAAATTACAGTGCCTCAATGAAGCTGTACCTTTGTGATGCCTTTAGGGTCTTTTGAAGTTATTTTTAATTGTTACCGGAGAAACAGTAAACTCTTAAAATATCCTACAACTCCTGGTTTTACGTGTCACTCGTACTTGGTGTTCTTTGAAGCTTGTCACGTGAGATTTTGTTTTCCCTGGACCACAAGTAGTCAGAAATAAATGTAATCTTGTTCATCAGAATATTCGATCTTTTTGGTAAAATATTGATATAAATCACAGATTTTTGTATGTAACTGATAATTTTTTATTTCATGTGTTTAACTAGAAGAGATATCTTAAGGTAAAAGATATTTATATCTTCTAAGGCAATCTAAGCGTGCATTTGGGTATGAATTGCCATTTTAATAATTTATTCTATACTGTTGGTATATATACTGTCACTGATATGTGAAATTCAGTAGCATATTTGGTATGCATCACACCACGTGTAGGTTAGTGTTTAAAAGCAATCTAATGAGGTCTGAAGTCTGCTCATGGTATTTCTTCTAGCCTGTGTACAGCAGCTGCCTGTAAGCACACTCGAATGGCTTTACCCTCTTGGCGCGGGGTGGCAGCGATGCTGGGATCTGGGGGGGCAGCAGCAGGCCAGCCAGCTGAGGAGAATTGTTTCAAGACAAATCCTCTGTTCTGTCAGGTCTCAGCTGCTTCATTTGTGAGGCTGGCCAAGGGATTTAAGTCCCTTACTGCCAGTATTCTTGCTGCTGCTTTTTGAATGGTTACGCTTTCATGGTATTGGCATCTTAGTTGTATGGCTCACGATCAGTTTAGAGGTGAAAGGTGGAGAAAGGTGTAATATTCAGGCATTCAGTCTTGAGGGTGAAGCACCTGAGATTGCTTGTCACGATGACCTATTCTGAACAGACACAGTCTTTTTCTCCAGCTGGAGTGTTTCGCTATGCTCTGGATGATTGTGTGCCAGCCTCTCCAGCTTCCAAGCCACATAGAATCTCCCTCTGTCTTTAAATCGTGTGTATTTCTTACGTTCCTGCACAGTTTACTCCCTTAACTTATAAATTCTTACAGTAAAAATGACTCTGCTGCTTGTCAAATTGCTGACTGTCACGCTCCTCAGGAATGCCCTCGGCAGGCAGCGGGGCTGCGCCTCTGCCCCCTTGATTTCCTCTCTCTCCTTCCCACCAAAACGTGCTAGCTGTGGTTCCTGTGCTGCACCCAAAGGTTGCTCTTTGAGGAAGCCATTGCAGCAGTTATTTCGGGTTGTTCGTGGAAACCGTGAAGTGATGTGGGTTTGGGGCCGGGTGACCTTTCGCTGATGTTTCAGCCGTTCCACGGGTTGATCGCATCTCCCTGTGGTTATCAGCCTCCTGTCTGAGGAGATGCTTCTCTGCACCATCTGGGCTGCTTTGTGGCTCAGCAGAGAGGAGGTAGCTCAGCAGAGTGGAAGTGGTATCAGTGTAGAAATGTGGGGTTTCTTCCTTCTAATTTTTCCTAGGATTTTGCAGAGTTGTTTCTTTTCTCTGTGCGTTGGTTTCTGTAAACGCAAAGTGGGGTTGAACTCTCAGCAATCATAAAGAAGGCTACCTGTAAAACTTCAACTGCTGGTGCCTGTGAGTCATGTAGTGATTGTGAAAACCATTAATACAGTATGTATTGGAAAGAGATGATGATAGCATGTTGGGCTGTTGAGTCATTAAAAAGCTATGTCTAGTGCTTTAATTAACTTCCATAGGTTTGGCACACGGTGGCAAAGGTGAGCAATGCTGCGAGCTTTGCCTGCTGCTGCTCTTGAGCTGGTGGGGAATTGCTTCAGCATTTCAGCTTCTGATCAGTGCATATTTAAACCTGAAGTACAGGATTCGGAAACAGGATGATAGTATTACAGATTTACACACCTTTGTGGCTTCTGTGAGATTGGAATAGAGAAGGTCATCAAACAACCTTATACTCGGCCCGGAGAGGCTTGGAGGGCAGGTCCTGGCAGTAGAGGGATGTTCACTTGTGTCACTTGGGTCCATCCTGCAAATCAGTGTAAGGTCTCTTGTGAATCTCCTCCATCTCATTGTATAACTGTACTCCTCCCTCCCTCAGCCAGTTCTCACACCCACCCTTAGTTAGCAGGTTTATTACTTTGGCTAGTCATAAGGGTTTTCTGGTGTTGGTGAACATGCGATATTTGTTGTGATTTTAATTGGGATAAGTGATCTGTTAATTAGCCCTGATAATATGCTGTTATATTTTGGGTGTTTTATCCTATGCAGTTGAAGTATTACAGTCCTTGCAGTGTTACATATTGGTTTCTTCTGAGATTCTGTGAACTGAATATAAATCTGTCCTACCCTCTTTCTGTTATCTCTAATTTGTCAGCAGCTGATTGTTCTGAAAAATCTGACATAAGTATTTAATATCTTTAAGTTTTATGTCTTGAAGTTCTGCAGATGTTGCTTGTCTAGAATAGAGTAATGTGTTTAGCATGGATTACTGAGTCAAAGATAAAAGTGTCTGTACAAGGCAGCGTTTGTAGCAGATAGGAAACAAAAGGAATGTACTGAATCTTGTTCCACAGCCGTTGGAGCTGAGGACTGGGGGGTTTGTTGTTTGGTTGTGGGTTTTTTTGTTTTGTGTTGTTTTGGGTTTTTTTGTTTTGTATTTTTTTATTCCTCATAAGTTGCCTGAGCTCATCTGTGTTTTGGAGTGATAAACCTTCGTTGTGGCCTGCATACTTTTGGCAGCAAGCAATTTGTTTCAGTAATGAAGCATCCACTGTTTACTAATGTCTTTTTAAAGCAATATGAAAACATTTTATATAAATCATAGGAATTTTCTTGGGTATCAGTAATCTTCTGTAGTAGTCTAATAACCAAAATAAAACTTGAATCTTGTGTGGTGTGTCTGCCAAGCATATTGCCAAACATGCACAGGTGGCATTTGGTCTTTTATGGCTCAAGTTAATGTATATAATTCAACAAATTATCATTGGTGGCTTCAGCAGCTTCTGTTTAAATAGAGAGCCCTCTCTCAGTAGTTCTCACAGTCCAGATTCCAGTAGTTGGATCTTAGTCTCTGGGTCCAGCAACAACTAGCTGAATTTCTTCCTGGCAGAGATTTGTAAAATTCTGTAGCTTTTGCAAGAATCTTCTTGGCATATTCCCAGAAGGGAATGGGCTCAGAGGTCAGCACAGGATTCGTTTCAGGAAAAAAAAAAAGTTTCAGTGGATTATTTAATTATTTTAAAATAATTCATCATTAAATAAGAAAGTGTTGCCACCTGGAAAGAAACGCTGTAAATATATTTTGGGCTTTTGAATGTGTACCCCAAAGCCTTGAGCTGAATACCAAACATGCTAGTTGGGATTTCAAGTCACAAACATGTTCTGCCATGCAGATTTTAAGGAGCGATGAAGTTAGGCACTGTGCTTAATTGTAACATTGCAAACAGTTCACGTGCAGAAGGTCATTTTTGTAAGCATAGTGGCTGTGGTCTTTGTTTATTATATGAAAGCACAGGGCGTCTGTTAGAGAAGTTGATGGCAGTTTTTGAGCAAAACTTCCTCCTTTTTTTTATGGGTATGTGGATTTGTCAAGCTCTGGTTGGATGCATAAGGCAATTTTAAGTATCAGCTAACAAACAAGGTGATGTTCAGCTTCAGATTTAAAAAAGAAATCGATTGTTCAGTTTATTGCTTGAAGTGTAAACTCGATATTCTACCATATGTGCTAAAATACTGCAAGTTTAAAGTGCTTTGGTGTGCTTTTGGCTTTTCTTACCTTTGAGTAGCATGAATCAAATTTCATGCTGTTCTGCCATAGCAGAAGTCCTACATGCAGAAATCTTTGTGTTTTATTACTGGCTGGATAAAGAATATATTTTTTTTTTGTTCTAACTAACATGCTAAAGTCTTTTAAATAAGCCTTAACATGCAAAATTCAAGGATCCCATGAAAACCCTGTCCTTTTCTAGTGATCTCCTTGCTAGGTATTTGGAGACTGGGGCCTGATTGCTCCCTTTTTGAGGTAAACATTGACAGGAGAAGAACAAGTGGAAAGAAAGAAAAACAAAGTTATTTATCTTTGTGGGAAAAGAGAGGGCAGTGCCACGTTCACTGCAGCTTACAGAAAGAGTTGTTCAGTGAGAGGGAGAAAGTCAGTGTGTTGATAATAGAGTAAAATCAAAAGAGAATGAGTAGTTCTGATAAAAAAGTAGCTGTTGAGTATGTTTGACTACAGCTTTGGAAGAAGCCAGCTGGGATAGTGTCATCAGGTCTACGGCTGAAAATGACTGACAGTGAGAGAGTTAACCAGTCTAGCAGTCAGTGTTAAGTTTCATCACTCGAAATCCATTTTGAGCAGAACACAGCTCTCATAACCATCGTTTCAGATTTTCTGCAGGTTCAGGGAAGGCCATTCTGCATCGGCTTACATGCTCCACATCCTTGGAAGGTTTCCTTCACAGCTAAAAGGGCTCTTTCTAACGCCTAAGCCACTCCTTCAAGCTGGAGCTTGGCCAGAGGAGGTGGCACGCATTGCGAGGGCAGGCCATGGGCACGCAGGGTTTGGCACACAGCCCTGAGCTGAGTGCAGAAGAATGAAGCTGCAACCTGCTTAAGAGCTGGGGAGGTGGAAGAAGCCTGAATCGGAGTCAAAGAAGGCTGGATTTCTGCTGTTGAGGAGAGTCGGGACTGTCAGAGCTATCGAGATGTCAACTTGGTGTTGGAGGGTGGGGTTAGAAGTAGTTTAATTTCAAAAGCTAACCACATGCAGATCAATTATTTATAAGGACTTCCTCATTTATTTTTTGGGGAGAGGTACATATTCTCACGAACTGTGTAGATTATTCCAAGAACTGCAAACCTCAGATGAATACCATAGTGCTTCATGATTCCAGGGAGAAGTATTCTGGGAAGCTTATAAAACAATATTGAGTATTGAACTGTCATGAAGAAAACAGTTTAGGTTGTTTTTTCCCTTTTTTTTTTGTTTTTTGTGGTAGCACAGAGTTTTAATTTGCACGGACTGTACCCTCTCATCCCACCAGCCACCTCTGCTGCATTTGGAGGACAGAGGATTTGCACAGAGCCTTTCTTTCTCTGCAAACACAACTACAAAGGTCAAATAGGAAATCTCAGCAGTAATCATCAATTACACTATTATTTTTTTTTTCAAGACATCACTGCTTCCAGTGCAGAGCTGTGCAGCACCTGGCTGGGGCAGCAGTGGCCAGCTAGCATGGGCAGGATGGTGGCAGCTTTGGCAGGGCCGGTTCAGCACAGCTGAGCTAAGTGGTTTGCAGCCTGGGTGGGTGTGTGTCCGAGGAGGGGAAAAAGAGGACACGGGGGAATAGCTGAAGTTTCAGTGGAAAAACAAAGAACTTAAGTAAAAGACATATAAAAATAAATAGATGAAGACAATAAGGGGGAAACTAAATAAGGAAAGTAGGAGAAAATGACCTTACAGGGGCGAGAATGGAGTAGGTAGGTGCTGGTTTTGTTACCCTCTATTGAGGGGGGAAAGTGGAAGGAAGGAGGAGAGGTTTAACAGGGCAAAACAAACAAAAGCTTTTTCACTCTTTTTTCCACTCTTAATGTTTTGGCAGCAATGCTATTGGTGTGGTTTGTGGCATTCTTGGATTTTGCACATTTTGGTGGGGAATGGGGGGAACGACAGTGTGTCCTGCTTGAGACTCCTTTATCATAGGCACTGACTATCAAGGAAAGAGGGGGATATATGCATGCATGTGCACTTAATAGCTCATCTTATGTTTGTTTTCTTACACATCTCTTTTACTGTTTCTTGCTGGACTTCCTAAGTTTATTTTAAAATAATTCTAATTTTCTGTACTCTAAATCATATTTTTTAGAGTGTAGGATGTAGCCTTTAGCAGCTTTTGAAGTAAGGGGAATGCCCACCAATTCTCTACAAGTGGAGAGAAAAGAAGGTAGTGTAGTAGATGGAAGACAGTTACCAGTGATGGACCTACATAAAAGCAGTGTTTTGGAGAAACTTGAGACAATGTTATTCTTACCAAATTAAAAGAAATCAATAATATTTTGGGGTTTATGCACAGCTATAAAGTAGCTGCTACCTAGTTTAGTTAGGCATTATGTCAAATAAGGTTCACCTGTTATTTATTTACTCATTTTTGATAACCAGTTTGCTGGCTTTTGAGAAACAAACTTGCAGGTGTTTACATTATATTGCTTTGTGTTTGTTTGGTTTTTTTTAATTCCAGGTAATACAATACACTTAAAATCTAACATGTGATACACCTAAAGTCTAGAAGCTGTGTTTTTAAGATATTACCAGAAGAGGGAGTGTATAACACTTTGTATACAATGAAACCTCTAAGCTTATAGCAATCAATAACCACATGATTTACATTAAAAAAAAAAAATTGCAGGCTGAAATTCACTTTCAAAAGAGCACAATTAATGCCAACTTTTTAAGCTTCTCAGTAGGCTTAATTCAGTTTAACATAAACAGTTATATCCAAGTAATGTAAAAGACCTTGAAGTCAGTTCAGATTCTCAAATGTTGCGTTGTGTCTACATCTAACAAATATTCAAACAGCTTTTCAATAGCAGTCTTGGATTAGCTCTTGCACTACTCAGCTCTGTAAGAGCTCCATAACAATGTGAAACTTGAAAACAATTACAAATATATTTTTTTTAAATGTATAAAGTAACAAACAGATAAAGAAGTCTGTGACACTATTATTGACTAAATAGGCCATCATTAGCTATCTCAGGCAGTAACAGCCAAAATACTTCCAAGCCCTATTATCTGCTGTTGATGAAACAAAACCACACTGTGGTGCATGTATAGAAAATCAATGTTTTTACTCTGTAGTTTGTGTAGATGTTCCTCTAGTTGCCACACAGCAGGGAACAGGTTAATCCTTTGAACAATACAAAATAATGTAGGAGAAAAAGCCATCAGTGTGTCTAATATGTAAACTCCTGATAAACTTTGTCTATTCTGCTGCCTCCTACAAGTTCTGCAGTGTCTGAGAGCGCTGCTGGCCGCAAAGATTGAAATTACATTTTGTTTCCCCAGGTTGTATTAGAGAAAGAAGAGCCATCAGCAAGAGATCCTTGTCCTTTTTTCTGTCCTCTGTTCCCCAAATAATGAGTTGCCCGTGTTGGTATGAAACTCTCACTCTTTACACTGGATTGTAAAGGATGCAATTAGACCGGGCTCCTGGAGAGTTGAAGCAGTTCCTACATAACTGAGATTTTCCTTGTTGTCTGGCAAGGTTGTCAGAAAAATCTATATAGAGTAGCTTTTCGAAAGGAAGCCTTTTCTTTTAGCCAGATCACCTTCTTATGTTTTTACCCTGTAGGATTTTCTTCCTCTGCCAGGCAGAAGTTGTATTGTGTTGTGTCCTCTATGTGTGACCCTGCCGGCTGCAAAGAACCTGTTTGTCGTGTCTGGTGCTGGGAAAAGCCCTATTTTCTATGGTGTGGTGCAGCCCATTTGGTGGGTTAGGTGGAAGGTGTACCCCTTCCAGTGCACCCTTCCACCTTTGGGTCTGAAACTTTCAGGTGGTTGTGGATTATTTGCAGAGCTGGATTTGAGCTGATCAGAAATTTTGTTTGTTATACTTCTCTAGTTTTAAGAACTGTTCATTACTGTCTGTAGATATTAATGTGAAATTCATGGCTCCTCTCCTTGCTAAGAGGAAAATTGGCTGTGTCTCCTTTCTTCCTACATGGCTGAAATCTTCATTTGAGTTTGTGGGCTAAGCATTTTGATACTCTGCTGTATTAGGGTGGACTTAGGGAAGTAATTGTTTTAATTTCTTTTACTTTTCTAGATCATAATGAGAAGCCTTACAGTACTCTGTAGGGCTCTGGCCCTTCTCATCATTGGCGTGGGACTAGCTAACACTCATTTTTTTCAGTTTCATTTTGGCTTACAGCCTCTGACAAGCCACATGTAACCATGTATATGCCTGGAAGCATGCCATCCTGTCCCTCTCCTGGCCTCTAAGGTCAAAGGGAAGGTTTTAAACCACCGCAGTTCAGTCCCCTCCCTGACATAGTGCCATGTACTCTTTGACCAAAGGCCATCATGTGGGTCACAAAGCTGTCCACCAGCCAGCTTCTAAAAATACCCGTGACTGCTTTGGTAGCCACAGAAATTATATAAACTTATATATGTGTGTAGTATTGCAAGGCTTGTTGCTCACATCTCGCTTGTCATGAATTGAGAATGACAGCTAGTATCTTTTCATTTTGATAGGGACCAGTTTCTCTCTCAGTCCAGCACACTCTCTATAGGATCGATTTGTGTTCAGAATGAGGATGGGTACTGACGTCTAGCACCATGCCCATCACCTTTTCCTGTGTACCCAGGGAGGCTTGAGGCTTGGCAGCTCTTTAGGATGTGCTGAAAGCCCTGGGCTGCTCGCTGTTTCCTCTGCCCTGTTCCAGTTGTCCATGTGGAAGTGGTCCATAATATCTGTGCCTGTGGACTTGAAATCTAATGTCCTAAATGTCTTTTTCCGATTTTAGTCCCTGAAAATGGCATGTCTGTATAGAGGCCTTCATTCTCTGTGTATACACACGTGCTATATGGGTAGCAGTTATATTTTGTATTTCTGGTATAAGCAAGCATGCTGTGTAAGTGGAGTTGATACAGAGGCATAAAATGCTGTCACTTGGTTGTGCACCAATAAGCCTGTCAAGTTGTTCCTCTACACTCCATCATTCATTTCAGTTTGGACTCACTCCGCTTTTCTGAAACCTGAGGAACCTTTAAGCATACCCACTTGGAAAAGAAAATAAAAAACCAGAAATCTTGCCCAATATATTTGTGTTTTCTGTAGTACGTAAGACACTTGCCTAAGTGGCAGCTGCTAGAGAGAAAAATCCACTGATTTCAAAATCCACTGCCTCATGCTTCTGGAGGTTCTGGGAATTTCATTCATGGTGGTACTTCAGAGTACTCAATTCCAGCCTCAGAAACAAAGACACACAAGTCAGTAGCACTACTTTTTGTGTTACTTTGCTGCTTCTTTCCCTGAGACTGTTTGCACATAGCAGGGTTCTTTCTATGCACCCCCCATAGCAGCAAAGTTGATTTTCCAAGTAACCAGGCTGGAGTTCTTGATTGATCAACTTTAAAAAGTTTGGTGTTGGCTTAAGGCCCATTATTCTCTTCCTTCCAGGAAGAATAATAATAGTAGCCAGTAACCAAACAATCTCTTCAAAGCAAAATATTTACAACAGTATTATTTTAGACAGCACTAAATGTAAACATAAACAGGCTGCAGTGTAAGCAAACGCAGCTTATGCAGTGTTGGTATCAATCAGATGAAATTCCTTGGAAATCTGATTTTTTTTTTTTATGTACCCCTCAAAACTTCTAGGAACTGCCACACGAATCATTACTGCAGCTCACAGCCCAGTTCTTTTGTCATCCCCAGTTGCTTAGGCCTCCAGCCCGTTCCCAGAGATCAAGTCACACTTTAATTCTTGCTAGTCCTGGCTCTGTTAATTGCTAGCTTTGGCGCAGGAAGGCTGGTGGTTTGTGAGACTGTCAGGTCTGTGAACGGATGGGTTTGCTCTTTGTTACGGAGGGAGCAGATGGTGCGAAGGCTTGAACTGAGCGGTCAGGATTGGGGGAGAGGGCAGGAACGCTTTTTGCCGTGGCAGTATTAGCTCGCACCAGCCAGCTTAAAGTGATTGTGAAATTGGTGCCCAAGATTGCTGAATTTTGAGAAAGGATAAATGAGTTGTTTCGTGTGAGGTGGAGATAATGAAGCCTGGTTGTCTGTGGCTTTGTCCTGCGTATTTTGCCATCATGCTCACTCCTGTTGCAACACCTCCCGCTCTGTGCACACACAGAGCTTCAGGTTTCATGGCATGTTTTGCCTTTCTTTTTTTGCCTGCCAGTTTAGTAAGACATAGACATACACATGACATAGCTAGGCTGGAGTGTGCACATGGTGACTGGCCAGCGAAGATCCTCCTGTCTTCCTTCTGTTAGACCGCTGAGAGGTCCTACCTCTGCTGTCTGAATGCTGATTTTAATGCTAATGATAAACCCCAGTATCTTTACGACCTCCCAGCAGGGGGTAGGAGGGCACACCACTTCAAATCCAGCTCTTCAGTTTATCTTAAAATTAACCTAATTTCAAAACACTAAAATGTAGACAAGTGGAAGGAAACATGGTACACCTGCATTTATCTCACGTCACAAAACCAGACAATAAAATATAATGTGAGTAAAATATTAAAAATTCTCCAGCCAATCTTAACAATTTTCTTGGCAATGCAAAATGTGCAGAATACTTCAGGTTGCAGAATGATGATTTTTTTAATATATATATATATATATTTTGTAACATTGAGTTACTCATTCATACTGAGGAGCTACTGTATGTGTGAATAGTGATAGCATCACACATGATATAAATATCTTCTCATTGCATGTGTTCAGTGAGGAAACTAAGAGGGGGTTGATGCTGTTCTTAATATTATCTTCAGTACCAGGAAGTAAGCTTGCTTTCATTGCAATGATTTCAACACAGTTCAGGTTGTCCTTCTTTGGATGATCTTACAACTCCAAAGACCTGGAAATTAGGTTCTCTGCAGTGGTTCATATTGATCTGCTTCTCTCCCATATGCCCTGCCTGTGCTGTCCTGATGTTAGAGCAGGAGTCTCATCCCTTCAGCTTGGTTCCCTGAGAGCAAGCAGTGTGTGCAGGTGTGTGTCCCTTAGTGTGTGTATCTGCACAAAGTATTATCACAGCTTGTAAGGCCAATTTTGGGCCTCTGGACTCAGGTATTAACTGCTGGCACAAGTGTTTACATTGATCTAATGTTGGTGATGTTTTGGGGATTTTTTTTTTAATGACTTGATATAGTGTTGATAGAAAATAAAAAAGAATTTTGTAATTGCATTGCCTTATTATAACAGGGTGTTTTTTCATTAAGTAAAATTAGTTTTGCATTTGTCAGAGTGCACTTGCAGCTTGTGATGTAACTGTGGCATATGCACAATCCTTTTCAAGGTGAAACCCCGTGAATATTTACTGTATAAAGTTACTTAGAAGCCTTTAGTCATTTGTAAATAAAAACAAATGCACAGATTGAGACAGTTGGCGTATATGCTGCCACCATAACATAAGCCAGTATAAAATCCCCTTGCATTCTCTCTGGGCCATTGTGTGCCTTCCCGTGGGCTGTTGCTGTTTTCTCCCCGTGTGAATGTACCGTCATGCCTCTTCCTTCCATTCCAGCTCCTGCCTTGACGCCCAGCTGCTGGCGTTTCTTAGCAATTGGGTTCTTTGTCCTCACTCTTACTCAGAAGGAAGACAGCTTTCTGTATTGTTCCACATAGGAATTAAATTGCCCGATCTTGGTCAGTTTATTTGTGGAACAAACAACAAAAAAAAAGGAGTTACTTGCCCTCTTGGTCCTAAAATGGCAGTAGGCCAAATCAAAGACTGAAGAAGAATAAATTCTAGATTTAAAGAAGACAAATACATTGGCTCTGGTTTCCCCACATAGTAGTTTAAAGTCAAGAATTTTCTGAACCGCTAAAATTTGTTGGAATCTTAACCCAGTTTTAATTACAGGTGTCAAGTAGAAGAGTGTACAATAGAAACAAACCCTCCAAAAACACGCATGCCTCTGGTACTAATTTTAGCGGTGGCAGGAGATGTGTTTTAAAAACAGCATAATCCAAGGAAATGTGTTCATATTCCTGAGTTGTACCTAACAATTAATGGGGAGGTCACGTGAGTTGTCAACTTCTCTTGAAATTCAGAGCTAGAGAGGAGATGGTTTCTGTCTCGTATTCTGAGTGCATGGGAAGGTCAGTATTTAGTATTTGTGATTTAGGATTTAATATTCATTTCTAAGCTCATTAATGGGAGCAGTAGTCTCTAGGTTTCTGCATGTTCCTTTAAAAAAAGGAAAAAAACAAACAAAACCCAATCTGCTAAAGTGATGCTTCTTGCTTCTGTTTAACCCTTCTTAATGAAAAGAAAGTAATATGCTAACACACTGATACAAATACACAAAGGCATTTGTACAAGCCAACTGCCTTTCCTCTTGGCAAGCTTTTTATTTTAGTGACAAAGTGATTTGCTTGGTTTTAAAAATGAATTTGGATGTAATTTGATAAGTGAGAAAAGACCAGAAACTTCATCTTTGGTTATGGTAATTTAAAACAAGAGCAAAAGCCACAAGCTGCTTCTTCCTGTTCTATTTTTGTCAGCAGATACACTGTAATTTTTATGAGTGATGACTTGGGAAGTGGTCCAGAAATTAGCAATTTGGTAAAAAATTGAATTTTGGGATCCATGTGCTAACTTTGGGTGAAAACCACAATTTGACCTGAGCCTGGAAGTTTTAGGATGTCAAGACCTATCTGGAAGATCAGGATAGTGAACACTGGAGTGAGTTTTTGCTGCTGGGGGAACGCCCAGGAGTCCTCTGCTGGGGTGGCAGGGGCCAAGTACCCCCGTGGCACCGCCAGCCCAGAGAGCTGCAGCTCTGGGGACACCGGCTGCCACCGGGCTGGGCGCTGCAGCTGTGGAGGAACCGTCCCAACGTGGGGTGGTGGGTGGCGAGCACCTTGGCTGGAGGAACCATCCCAGCGCTGCCGGCACGGGCCTGGCAGCTCGCTGCGGGATCGTGGAGGGGATTAGCGTCCACCCGCACGGCCTGGCGCCATGGCCCTGTCGGACTGGCACTGGTGCCACCCCCGCGGGCTGCAGGCCGGAAGCGGGCTGGCGGGCAGCGCTCGGGCAGGCCGGGGGCAGCTGTTGGCCGCAGGGTGCCGAGTCTGGCCGGGAGCCCCAGCAGCGAGGCGGCCCGGCGGGGCTCGCCCAGTGCCCTGGATCATCTCACGGGGAGGGATTACGCCGCAGGGAGCCCTTCTGAAATGTCACCAGAGCTGCCTGGCCCCGCTCCGAGAGCAGGCGGGAGGCGAGCTCGCCGTGAGCGGGGACAAAACCCGTGGGCTCTGCGCCCTGCTGAGGCCTGTGCGGGTACTGGGCTGGGGGCCACGGCCACTGCCCCCGCATCTCCCCACAGAGACTTGAAAATCCCCCAGAAGGGCTCTGAAGCCACAGCTCTGCTCTGGAGAGCGCAGGGGGAGAAAATAGCTATAAAAACTTAGCCGACTGCACTTCTGTCAGGCCTCTGGACAAATTGGCAGCTGTTAATCAAAGTGTTAATTAAAGAAAGGAACTATTAAGAGGACGTTCATTTCAACTTGTTTTCCTGAGCGCGCTCGGCCGTGTAATTTATAAATCAGAGGGCAAACGCATTCCTTGTCACAGACCCGCGGATGGCTGCGGGCAGCACGGTCTGTGCCGTGGTGTCTCGGCTTCCGAGGAGACGGGAGATGCAGACGCAGCCTGGATGTGTCAAGTGCAGTCGTGTTCCCATTTAAAAGGTTAAACTTGCACGCACATTTTGGTTAGCACATCCTAATTACAGCATTGCTTGGTCCTTTCAAAGTCAAATGTGAAAGGGCTGGTTTATTTAATTTGAAAGAAATTATTGTGCAAGCACAGTAGGTCCGTGCCCTCGTTTGAACTGTGTTAGTGATTTCTGCAAGGCTTTGCTGTGCTAATGCTGCTGTAAAAATTTTAATTAGCATATAGTTAACACAGTTGGTGTTTTTAAACATGAAAACAGTTGTTTCACACCAATTGTGATTGACCAGTGTTAATGAAATAAACTATAATGATCCTTTTTTGTAATTGAAAAATGACTGATGCCTAAGCACCTTAAATCAGTGTGAAATAACATAAGGATCTGATTTAAAACAAGAAACCCAAAATATTTATTCTGTTTTCCATTTATGTTGTAGATTTGGGTGTTTATGTTCCAAATTTTGGAAAGCTATTCGACTCTTGAAACATCTTTTTTTAAATATTGCAATTCGCCCTGCCACAGGTTTGCTTCCTGTCTTCGTTTTCCATCCTGACAAAATTCAGCATGTCTTGTGGTTACAGACCTGCACAGAAAATGGGGCTTAGCTGCGCAAGCAGGACCCCAGCCTGGACCCCTCACGCTGCTCCCATTTCTCTGCGAGGTTTTCCTGTGAGTGGGCATCGCCCATAGGTGTAGAGGCTCGGTAAGGCTTTTGTCCCACTTGCTGTAGGGAAGCACGTGGGTTGTCACATCCGTAGGGTGCACATGGTTGGTGCCGTACGTACAGGGACAGATGTGAGAGATGGGGAACATCAGTGATAGCGACGGGAGCTTCCTTCTCACCTCCCTCAGTCAGCATTTCCTCATCTCCACCATAAGCAGCAGCACCTTGGGGGAGAGGAGGGGCTGTTGTAGTTGGCTGTTGTCGCTGGTTTGAAGTAGCAATGTACACGTTTATCTTTAGAAATCTTACAAAGCTTTCATGTTGTGTGGCAGTGGGTGTCACTGGTTAGTCATGCATACACAAGAAAAATACTCATCCTCAATGTCTTTTTATCCTGTTGTTTCTTAAAGAATGTGATTCACTTAGCTGACACTACTACTGCTGTATATCCTATGATAGCTCCTCTTATTCTCCTGCTCAAAACAAAGTCAATTCACTCTTCTTCATCTCTTTCATATGGAGAGCTTTCCATTTCAAGGCCCATCTCAATAACTTTATCAGTTAGTCCATAACCCCATTTGTATCTCGGGTCACTAACAGCTTTTAAGGAAGTTTTCAATGTCAGCATGTTTTTCTTGTAGCACAGCTGAGTCTGAAAGCCAACATACAACTATTAAAGTTTGCTACATGTGAAGAAATAGCTACAGGGGAAAACATTAAAATTCCTGATTGTAGCGTGAATAGAAGCATTAGCAAGATGAAAGCTAGGCAGGCATTTGGATATGTGAACTCATCTGAATACATTACACAATATTATAGTAGCATGCGATAAGGTCTTGTAAGGAGTATTGTTGATGCTGAAGGGGAAGAACATGGTTTTAAAGGTGTGAACCTAATTTCTGGGGGGAAAATGGGCAGAGAGAAAATCAGAAATTAGGTGGTGGTTCTTCCATTAATTCTTTATTCTCACGCTTTCAACACACAGTTCTTCATTAGACTTCTGTTTACTTAACTTTTTATTAAACCTTGGAATAGTGTTTTCTTTGTTTTTAGTTTGCTTTAGGCTTGTTTTGAAAAACTGAAGCTTTTCTTTAATGTCATTCAGAGTAACCATATATGAGACAACTGTTTTCAGCTGTATTTTTCCCTTTTCCAGCTGTATTTTTGAGGAAGCTGACCCATACCGTATTGTGGTACAATGCTGGTCTGTACCACTTACCTTTCTTTGATGCTTTTGTTTATTATCTTCTTTTATTTATTATCTTCTAAGCTTTTCTGAAGTTTATTCCGAATAACTTCTTTTTTAATAATAAAAGAATTATTTATTCCATACCTGCTTTGTAATGACAGTGCATGTATTGTCATGTTGTCAACAAGATACACAGAGGTTAGTGCTCATAACGTGGACCTTATAATCTCTCCATAGCCCAGTTACCATCTGAGACACCCTACTGTCCTTCTGTAGTAACTTTGCAATATTTATATTTCAACACTTGACATTACAAGACAGCTACTGACCGGAAGGTCCAGGGCCAGTTCCCTGGTGAGAAATCCATCCTTTCCCCCACCTCATGGCAAGTTTCTCGGGAAAGTGTACCAGAAGTTTGTTCTTGGATATTATGCAGAAGGTTTTTTTAGGTGTTACAGCCCTTGTGTTTGGGTTTACAAAGGGAAATATGGAGAAGGATGGGGAAGACATCCTCCTGTGGGTTACAAAAGGGGACCTCCCATCAGTCAGCCTCCCAGGCTCCCTTCTGCTTTTGTTCAGTGAATGATTTGATTTTGGACATACCATTTTGGAGCATTTAAAAGGTCTTGATGTATTTGCTTTATTTGTCTGTTGGCTTCAACAAAGGATCTTCTGAGAGGAAGATAATTTTCTGAGTTCTCGTTGTGGGAGAGCATACAAGTTTCACCAAGTTTTTACCAACCTGAAGCCTCGCAAATTGCTTTGATGTGAAATATCATTTTGTAGGGAATTCTGAAAATCTTTCATCTCTGTAGTTATGTTTTGCTCTGTAATGTATGACTTCAACTTAAATTCTATCTTTTGCCCCTAAGAAGGTGATTTTATCTTTTTAAGTATTAACCATCTCTATGTAAATGTAAAACACTCTTTGAACAATGCTAGGGCACAGTTATAAAAGTTGTAAGTTATAGCATTTTAATGGATTTTTGAGAAGAGTCACATTTTAAGTGGTTTTATCATTGTAGCTTGACTGCCTCTTTTGCATGATGGTATTTACACCAACAGAAACATTTTGTACTGAATTTGTGCTAAATATTTTTAAAGTGAGGAAGTGCAAGACATAAGGTTGCATTAGCAACTGTATAAAAGATTATATAAACCTATTTCGTAGATAAATAGGTATAAACTATTTATCTATTTATTTATAATATTGAAGAACTGGTGAAGATAAGGAAGACCATTGTGGTTAGTGAGGGAAATACATATAGCAATGTAATGCTTACATATGTGCCACCCTGGCTTGTGTTTGGCATGCTGCATATAAATTATAAACTTTTTTTTTTTTCTTCTGCTAAAGTGTTATTTTTCTGTGAATGGAGTGCTGTAAGCATACATGACTATAAGTCAGATTCTTTTTGTGGTTTTGCAAACACTGAGTGATAAACAATAATATCAGCTGTCAGTTGCAAGGCAATGGTTTGGGGTTTTTTTATGAAATAGTAAGAATTATTCTCTCTAGATAGATGACAGATTGTACTGGTGCCAGTCAAGCCTTGGCAATCTGTCATACTGATAGCTTGGACTCTGTAAATATTCTTTTCTTTAACTTCCTTGGTGGAGTTAAAAATACAACTTTGTTTAGATGCTGTCCATTCAGTTAGAAGTGTAAGTTTAAACGCTGTGCAATGGAAGATGGATCGACCTCGTCCTGACTTGCAGTGCAAACAGAGCTGATGGGATGATTAAAGGGACATCAGTGGAAGATTAAGGCAGAATCCTTGGTATCTAGGCCCTGTGATTAGAGTGGGATAATGAAGCAGCAATAAGTGAGTGAGCAGCAGATCAAGATCCCGCACAGGCGATTGCTCCCAAACAGCTGCACGCAGCCAGAGTGGCATCAAAGGAAGAGTAAATTGCCTGCTATGCCCTTGATTGTTTTAGCTCCCAGGTTTCCCCTGCAAAATCCTCATGGATCTAATTTTTTTTTTCTTTTTTCTTTTGTCATGCTGAGGTCAGAGTGATGGTGGATCAGAGCCCAACACATGCACTGGGGTTAGAGCCACAAAAGGGATTTTAGTTGCTACAAGCAACTAAATGGTGAGGTGCCCTTCAGAGCAGTGTCTTGGTCTGTGCTCTCCTGTCATGTCATGGATCTAATCCTTCTGGAGAAATTAGAAGATCAAATAAATTAGTTCTCCACAATTAGTCTAGAAATGTAAGTCATAAACAGAGAAAATAAATTTTATCCCCAGGTAGAAGATATCTGTTTTAATATGAGTGTACTAAATAATTTATGCAATCAGAAGCCAAACAGTAGCTCAGTATGATAGGAAAAGAGATAAGTTTGGTTTAAGTAACACTTTTATCGTGCTTATACTTTTGACAAGACAGATACATGAAATAATTCCTTACACATAAACTTATCTTTATGCTCTATTTCAAGACATACATTTAATTCTATAGTTTGAACAATGCCCTCACACCTAAGCTTATCTATGTTAAAGCTGTTTTTCTAAATCTTAACTGAAGCTGCAACGTATTTCATTGAACTGAACTTGTGTGTGTTCGTGTGGGTGTGCTGCTTTTTTAATGACTTCTCTGCTAGCACTGACACGGGTCAGTTTGACTTTTTGCCCAGCACTTGCGTAAGAAGTCAGTATAAAAAAATGGGCTTATGAAATTTGATTTGTACGTCTTGTATTTGCGTCCTAAAGCTGTCATCGATGCCCAGAGAGAATGGACAGCACAAAACACTTCCTAGATATTGGGAACCGAGTGTAAACCTGGGAGGGGCTTTTTTAAAAATTTTAAGAATATTGTTACTTGTAATTTTTTGTTGTGAAGCATACAGCAAAAAAAAGTAGCATTTTATGAAAAACAGAGTATTTTTCTGTATAAAAGGATGTATTCTTTTATTTTAATATAGAAATGAGGTTGTAGATCATAGTAAGTCCAAGTGCTTACCCATTGATGGAAGAATAAGGAGTAGTAGCCAAACATGATGAGAAGCTTTTTTTATATCCCCCCCCTGTTATTTTTTTGCATTCTGTCAGAAATTAGTATGTGTTTAGTAAGAAATATACAATGTAAAATAAGATTGTAAACCCAAGAAAATTGGCTGCTAGACTAAGTGCCAAGTGAAGCTGTTTAATTTTTCTTTTTTAAGCTCTCAAAGAGATTTGAATTACCAATATCCATTTTATCAGGAAATCCTGTGTGCTTTGGCAGTATGAGTGTATAATTCTTGCTCCACTGTAACTCCAGTAGCACACAAACTATCACTGTTATTTTTCCAAATTTATAGTTAGCTGATATCCCGGTCACGGAGCAGAGACAGCCTTGGCTGGGATGCCATCTCTTTTCACAGCTTCCTCACTCTGTACAGCCGTTCTCTTTAAGGTCTCAAAGACGTTATAGAAATGCAAAGATATTTAGGGAGCAGTTTACCTGTTAAGGTTTAATGTTAAATGCCACTTTATGTTCGATTCTACCCAGTGCTGTGGGATTAAGGAAGACTTTTTTTTTTCCAAAGCCAAAACTTACATCTTTCTGGTGTTTAAAAAGCAAACAAAACCCCCCAAACAAACAACAAAAAAAATCTTCCCTTCAAATTTTAGAGTTTAGAACTGTGTTACAGAGGTGCAATATTTGAAATATCATTTTGATGTGTTGTAAAAGCAATCATGACATTAAAAAATTGGGGTTTTTTTTCAAGAGTTATGTGAAGGGAAAAAAGTGTTAGAAAACTGAACACCTGGAGATAATTATATTTTTAAATGTTTTCAGGCTGAGTCAGAAGTAAAGGCAAGTGGGAACCTTGTTAGATTGGCAGCTGATTAGTAGAATTTATAATTATAATATGCTTAGCATAATAAGCATGGTGGTCGTGATTATTCAGTTACAGTTTGTTTAGTAATTTTTCCATTAAAAGTCTATGTCAGTCTGTCAATAAATACATTCATTAGACCAAGTATGCCATGCTTAACACATGTCTGCTTTCAAAAATAATAGCTTTCTCTCATAAGATGAGTCACTGGTAGTCTTCAGCTGGTTTACAAAAGAGACCTTAATCAGTTTTCACTTAAAAATATGAATTTCATGAAATATAAGCAAATCCTCTTAGTAGCACTACTTCTAGTTGAAATTAAGTCAACACGGAACAGGTCCAGGCAGTTATGAAAAGTTAGCTGAAAAGTCTGCTCGTTTGTTTGGCCTTTGTGGGTTTTCTTTATTCCAAATCATGTGTCTGTAGAATGGAAATTCTTTCTGACAGGTAGTTGGTAATCCTGGTGTGTGATCAGCTGTAGTTCTCTTGGGTATTTTTTTTTATCAATAGTTTAAAACACTTTCTTTTTATATTAATTCACTTATATTGAGACTGATGCTATGAAACGTTCATGCGAGTAGTCAGTAACATCCCAGTTTAGTACCAGAACAGTAACAGTTAAAGTTGCCAGAGAAGTAGTGTTCGTATCATTTGAATTAGTAGCTCAGATTAATATTTTGTCTAGTTTATTCCTAGTGATGGGATGCAAGGAGTTACTCAGTCTTTTTCTAGTCCTTTTCTCCCTTCTTGATTTTCTCCAAGGATATAACACCCTCTCTTCTTAAAAAAATAAAAATAAAAAATACCAAAACAAGCTCCCAAAGATTTCATTACTCATCCACTGATTTATTAGAGATTATTTGTAACTGTGATAAGAACTTGGACTTTGGAATTTCTAACTATACAGAAGGTGGAAGAGTATTGAGCAATTTTTCTCATTATCTGGCAGAGTAATCTCACAGGGTGTAGCATCGCTGAACTAATAGCCCTCAAGTAGTAACTTAGCAGAGCTGCTCAGGGATTCTTGCCATTGCTATAAAAAGACATTTGGCAATAAGCAGTGTGTCATAGTAGAAGCACAGTCATTTTCCAGAACATAAATATGCTCACAGACTTCGCTTACAAACTCTTCAATGGCATATCTGGTTCTAGAAAACTAAGTGGATGATTTTGTTCTAAATACTATCATTTTAAAACAGTTACTTCTTGAGATGGCTGATCAGTTACTGCATTTGGTTTGTATTTCTGCTGGGCATTTCACCTGATGTCTCAGAGCTTTTTGGTAAATACTAATTAAGAAGTGCTACTAATTAAGAAATCTCTTGCTGAAGATTCCTAGGTCGTTAGCTCCCATTTTGCAGTTAAACTGAGAAACACTCTTTTATTTTCTCTTTTTTTTTTTTTTGGCCTGAGCTAATGAACATATTTAAAATGTTGCTTCCCCACCTTTTTTAAGAAATTAGCTTGCCAGGTGTTAGACTCCTAAGTCTTCTTGCACTTGACTTTTTCCCCCTGGTTATTGCTGTTGCATTCTGTTGCACTCCTGCTTGCAGGAGCCATGCAGCGGGTGCTGTGCTTGACAACTTTGGTGCAGGGTTGGTGCTATCTTGTTTGATGGCTTCCAGCTACAGATGGAGTCCTGGTTGGTCACCATCTGAATGGCATGTGATTGCTGTGTTTAGGACTGGGGGGGAAATAGGTCGTATAAACAGAACACGGATGTATTAATTTACGTTTTCCTGAGCATTGCAGACTTCCGTACAGGTTGCACTGGACTTGACTTTCACTCTTGCCTGTAGTAGTTATAACTTCATGAGTAGCCTGCTTCTTTCACAGTTTAAGTAAACCTAAGTCAAAATCTGTAAGCTGATCCTGGAATTGATTGGTGCTGGATTTGGCACCTTTAACAATATTTGGCAGAGAAAGAGGTGTTGCAGCTGTCCAGGAGAAACACCGATTGTTTCAGGGGAGTGAGAAGCACATACTAATTATTGGTTCTCTCTTAGATCCATGGTTTGCATATAGTTGATTGCCAGATATGTCTCTTAAGCAGGTGTTGATTACACAGATCATGGAGGAGTCACACGTGTTCAAGTATAAGCTGAGCAAAAGGTCAATTAACATGTCCATGTGTAGACAGAGCTGGGTACTCCCGAAGCTGTCCGGTGTTTTGTGATTGAGAATTCATTGTTCCAAAGAACTACCTTTATAATATACACTACTTTAACTGAAATGGTGCTAGGAATGTATTATTGTTAATGGTTTAATGTTAATTGAGTCATTTCTTTTCCAACACATTCATTGATGGAACCTGACCACGCTTTAATTCAAATGTTCAGATATTGATTTTTTGGTAGAAGAGTATCTGTTGCTCCTTTTGATGTTGTTCCTAAACAGAAATACTCCTTAAACTGTTCATACTATGAAAAAAATAATAGAATTAGTAAAAGAAAAACAAAACAGGAAAAGACCCACAAAAACCCCAAACCCAATGTAGGTCAATACTTGAGCTGCTGTTCTCGGGGGCGTTCCACACTGAAGGTCTGGTACAGAATACCAAAAGGTTGTCATGAAGTGGAAGTTAAAATGTTGGCTGTAATATAGTTTTGACCATTAGGAGACATACTTACAGATAATTGTTATCCTTGGAGGAAATCTGGTATTTAAGCTCGCTTGGCCTGAGAGTAGGGATCTCTTTGCTTTGTGCGTCTGAGATCTAAATTTGTTTCTCACTTTCTTGTTGTTTAGGATGGAGAAAGAGCGGGCAGTGTTATTAAAAGCTAAGATTTAGTGGCTGAGGAGTGTAGCTTCCAAAGTTAAAAGAGACTCCTGTAACCTACTGGGGACCAGCAATGAATGGAGCCTCGTGGATTACAGTGATGCTCTGTGTGTGGCAGGGGACCTCCCGAGCCAATAAAGGAAAACTGTTAATGAAGTAAATGACAACATGAGGTATTTAAGAATTGTTTCTGTATGGGAGCTTAAAACCCTCTTTTTTCCCCTCCTTTTCAGAAAGAAGACACAGCTCCTCCAGCAAGCCGCCTTTGACTCCTCCCTCCTCTTCAGTATTTTCCCTCATTTCATCTTTCCCTTCAAAAAACAAAGGTAGCAGTGGAAGTGGGAGCAATCGGTCATCCAGTGGAGGTACTAGTGCATCATCATCAAATTCCAAGTTGTTGAAAGCACCCAAAGACAAGCTGCAGATCAGCGGAAACAACAGGTTAATGCATCCAGTACAGCATAGCAAAGTTCCCCATGATAAAATGTGAGTATGTATTTTGACAAAGAACTAAATGTCATTACCTGCATGGACACTGCTGTGTTGGTAGAATTTCCTTTTGTTTCAGAGGGGTTTTGGTTTAGGAGATAATCACTTTAAACTCCTCCAAATATTTTCCAGCCGCCTAGTCTAAGATTATAGATAATACTCATGACTGTGTTGAACAAGAACTCTTGCAAAGCTGCATCTTACATCACTATAAATAAAGGTCATTTTATTAGGGGCTCTTAATTCTTTGATCTAATCTGCAAACTTTGATCATAAGGGAGTTAACTCTTATTCAGGTGATTTTTGACCTGCACCTGTGATAATATAATTTACTGTTACAGAGCTGGGCATTTCATACTGGATGTAACAAGTCCATTCCAATTGCTGTGGTGATTCACTGTATCTCTGAATCCAAATAACAGTTTCTGAAGTCCCTGATGACTCTGAAATATTTACATGGAAATGGGGAAAAGAGGACAGAAGAGATTATGAACATCATAAAAAATGTGAAAATAAAAAAGAATGAGAAAACGGGGAATAAAGGCGGAAGGGCTACGTTTTCATTGTGAATAGATCAGTGTGTTGTGACTGATAATGTATTTTAAGTACTCTTTATAATTTATGACTATAATTTTTCCCCCTTTGTTTTTCATAAATAATAGTATGACTCCATCTGTCAAAGTTGAAAAGATTCATCCAAAGATAGATGGTGCCCAACTGAAAGCTGCTGTTGGTCCAACTTGTTCTACTACTGTGAGTTCCTCAATAAAGACTGGCCTTAATTGTCCCTCAATACCAAAGCCACCCTTGCCTTCCCCTGGACAGATACTGAATGGTAAAGGTCTTCTCTCTGTGCCTCCATTTTTGGAAAAGAAACCTGAAGAAAATACAAATAATAGGAAATTTTTACATAAAAGATTGTCAGGTAATTGTTTTTAATTATTATTTACTGTATTTCTCTTAGTAGTGTGTATATATATATAAATACTTATATAGAATATATAGAAATAAATTTCAGGAGTAAATTAAACATTTTTATAACACTGTAGCTTGTAATTAGGTATGCTTTATATATTAGAATTTAAATCTCTAAATTGACATAATCTTAAAGGATGCAAACATCTTGAAATGTGGCTGTTGCTTTCAGAAACCATACAGACCTCAAAGGCCTGTCAGTTCTTACAGTTTTAAAATTGCACTCTTCTACTATCTTTAAAGATTTTCTTTTCTTTCTTTCTATGTGGAGGGTGAAAATGGAACAACCAGCACCTCATAAACTCAAAAATGTAAACACAGTCGGCTCTTTACACTATTTAAACACAGTAACTTTGAGTGTTAGTAGAATGGTAGAGAAGTTCCTAACACCAAAACCACCAACAAAAAGCCACCGTTTGTCACAGTTTGTATTGATGGTGACATGTAGTTCTAATGTGCAGGATCTACTCCTCCTTTGGGATCCCTTACAGCTGTAAATTTCTCTGTTTTGTTTGTAGTCTTGAGATCTGTATTTCAGCACACCATAAATCTGCTGAGGGTTTAGGAAACTTTATACAGATTTATTGAGCCTTTTTATTTGTACATTTGCCTGTGTTGCATTTTAAAAGTTTCCAGTATGGTTATTTTTAATAATAAAAATAAATAGTAGTATTTCAAAATGCTTTCTGATAACTTTTCAATACTGTGTACCTTTGACAGAGAGAGAATTTGATCCTGATATATACTGTGGTGTCATTGATGTGGAAACCAGGAAACCTTGTACTAGGTCTTTGACATGCAAGGTAAGATACCTTAATCACAATAAAATTATGTGAAGTTTTAGTTCCATTTCCTGAGGAATATGACAGAAAACAGAAAACTACAAGGGGGGAATTGAGGGTACCTCTCAAAACTTGTTGCCCATAACCAAGGAGGAATTGTTCTTGAAATTAGTTAATTATTTATTCAAAAACGTATTTCTTAAGATAACCTGGAGGTTTGTATTTTTGTATAAACCCTTTAAACATGAATGTTGACATGGGACAGATTTTGTTACTCCACATGTAGGTAGTAGGGGACCAGCACGTTCTTTCTTTTGGGGACAACCTTTGTGTCATACATAATGAATTTTAAAATTCCTTTTAAGCATTGAAAATGTTATTTGTTCATGCAGTATTTAAATAAACCAAGCTCTTCCCTTCTCCTCACACCCTCTCCTTTCCCCCCAGGAGAGTCTGTAGCAGATACTTAGGAGGTATTTGTGTAAATGCTAATGCTGCTTGATGTACCACTGCAGCCAACTCAGAAATGAGTCTTTTGAAAAAGCCACAGAGTATGCCTAGAGGTCAAATTCTAAATTAAACAATCCATAAAAACTTTCAGTAAGATCAAATGTGTCCTCTGGCTCAAAAATTGTGGGAGTCAGACAGATATCACTTAGTCCTGAGGAACCAAAAATCCAGATCCCCTGCAATTGTGTAATATTTAGCTACTTTCCTGCAAAGCAGCTAAACTGTCAGTAGGGGAAGCATCTGGTAAATAAACCACCTATGGAACAAAGGTAAATGAAGCTGGTACTGATGACCCAAGGGAACTGAACTTGAACACATTGCCCTTTTGGAATTACAGGGGGGAGGCAATTGTTTTGCTAATAGAAGAGGGAAAAGTGTCCAGATTTTACAGGAAAACTAGGCAAATCGAAAGTGCAAAAAGAAAGAAAATAAAATGTTCTTCAGCAATTCCTTACACTATACCTACCCATAAAATATTTTTTGGAATTGCTATTTGTGTCTGAATTGTGTGATAATAATTTTTACCTATTAAAATGTAACCAATCAAACCTTTTATGCCCTATGAAAGATATTGTATGTGACTAACAATTCAGAAAAACAACTTCCATCTATTTCACTGTACCTGGAAATTGTTCTGTATATACACATATGCATCTTACTACGTGTAGCATTCAGGACTTGGAGTTCTGTCTGACTGGATTCATGGTTTGTTCATGGTTTTGCAGACACATTCCTTAACCCAGCGGAGGGCTGTACAGGGTCGAAGAAAGCGTTTTGATGTGTTATTAGCCGAGCACAAAAGCAAAACCAGGGAAAAGGAACTTCTTCGACATTCGGATCATCATCAGCAGATGCCCCCTCTCAGGGAACCACATCCCTCACCTACTAAAACTTCCCAGGAGCTGCACCAAAATTCTCATGGAGTTACTCTTACAGAAGCAAAGCCTTTATTACTTAATAAACCCAAACCTCACCCTCCCAGTCTTCCAAGGTAAGGAAAATGTGCAGGTCCAGTGGTATGAAATTAATACTGGTAGTTTCATCAGGTGGATTTTGAAAGAGCAATACGGATCTGTTGGACAGGGTAGTGTTTTTGCTCTGGGCCTGGTGACTGACTGTCTGCAATTAGCAGTTACATGCTGAGCTGTAACTCATAGCAAGGATAATTTGGTGTTTGTACAAGCTGACTTGCATCAATGAAAGCGGTTCACCAACAATTAGGCAATGCTGCTCTTCCAGGGGTACCTATACCTTCTACACTTCCTTTTGTTAGATGTGTTATGAGACTGTGGAAAACATCAGAAATCTGTTAATGTGGATTTCCTTCTGTCAGTAATAATAAGCACTTAGGCTTGGAATTTTTAACCAGACTTTGTTCAATAACACCTTTGTGCTTGCCTTGCCCAGGCCTCCAGGCTGTCCATCCCAGCACAGTGGAAATGCCCCCAGCGAGTCTCTTTCTGTCCACGAGTCCCCACACCCTCCCTTGCCTGCAGCTGAGCCAGCATCTCGGTTATCCAGTGATGAGGGAGAATGTGACGAAAAAGAAGAGCCTGTTGAAAAACTGGATTGTCATTATTCAGGTCATCATCCTCAACCAGCCGCTGTACGTTTTAAGTAAAAGCTAACCTTGGTCTCTCGCTGGCTCTGAACATGTAAACAAATTACTTGGGGGTTTTAAGGGTGGTTTTCTATTGGGTATGTGATTCTTTTTATTGTTTTTTTTCCCCTAGATTTTAAGAAAAAATTATTTGGTTGTCTAGTGGGCAGGTTTGACTGTAGTTGCAAAGTAAAAAGCAAGTTAGTCTAACTAAAAGCACAAGCTTTATTTTATAGCCTGTATATCAAATTATGTATTTTTTTAAAAAAACAGACTATGAGCAGATAGATGATAACTCCTCAGAAACAGATGTTACATATATATATATGTACATATATATATATGATGTATTTATGCACACACAAAACCACACACTGCTGGCCTTCCCTGTTTAATCAAAGGGATTCAATTTTGACTGCTGCTTTTGATTGTAAGTATGGGAATATCCGATGGGAAAAAAGGATCCCACTATACCAAGGTGAAAAAAAATCAAAATAGTTGTTATACCCTAGGAATAAAAATTCTAATTTATATTTTTTTATCCTTGATTTAAACATCTAAAAGTATATTCATTTAGCAATACTTATTTGTAAAAAAACCCCCAATTTTCTTTTAATAATTCTGTCTTTTCAGTTTTGCACATTTGGTAGTCGGCAGATTGGAAGAGGTTATTACGTGTTTGACAAGCGGTGGAACCATATGCGATGTGCACTTGACTTCATGTTGGAGAAGCATCTTAATTCACAGATGTGGAAGTGAGTAGAGATGAAAGAGTTCTTACTCTTCTTGGTATTTGTAGAAACACACGAAGCCTGTGATTCTAGTTAAAGAACAGTAATCTTGTGTTCAGATTAACCAGATCAAAGGTTGATAGTCTGTGCTTTATGTTTTTTGCAATAATTTACTATTAATTTAATGGTTTAGTGGCATTAATCAACCTTGAGATACAATCACTTTAATGTGGCATTATTAGACTGGGTATTACTCCAAAGAATGGTAGCTATGTAGGTTTTTGCTTGTTTTTCTGTTCACCTGCAGGAAAATCCCTCCAGCATCTAATAGTAACACAGCATCAGTTCGTGCACCACATCGGACAAACTCAATGCCTGCTTCACAGTATGGTGTCAGTGCAGCAGGTTTCCTCTTGCCCACCACGGTTATGTCATCGCCAGCATTGGTCTCTCCTTCCTGTGTGTCTCTGAATAACAAATCGGTACCATCCCATGGAACGACACTAAATGCCAATCCTGCTACTCTGGGTGCAGTGGATCCTGTCTGCAGTATGCAATCAAGACAAGTGTCTTCGTCCCCTTCAACACCTACAGTGCTTTCCTCTGTACCTTCACCCATGCCCGGCAAACCTCAGAAAATCAAATCCAGCAAATCTTTTAAACCTAAGGAATCTTCTGCTGGCAGTGGCACCTGTAACAGCACCGGCAGCGTCAGTAGCAGCAGCGGCTCAGGAAAAAAGCGTAAAAACAGTTCCGCACTGCTAGCACCTTCTCATTCCACAGAGTCCTTTAGAAAAAACTGTGTGGTTAACTCTGGAAACTCTGGGACCTCCTATCATCCATCGGTGACAGCTTCGTCCCACAGCATTGGCCTCAACTGTATGACTAGCAAAGCTAACTCTGTTAGCCTCAAACATGACCAATCAGGGAGGGGTCCTCCGACTGGAAGCCCTGCAGAATCGATAAAGAGAATGAGTGTGATGATGAACAGCAGCGACTCCGCGCTCTCCTTAGGGCCATTTGTTCATCAGTCCAGTGACCTGACTGTAAATTCACACAGCAGTTTTTCACATTCGCATACTTCCCTGGACAAATTAATAGGAAAGAAAAGAAAGTGCTCACCTGGTTCAAGCAGCATAAACAGCAGCAGCAGCAGCAGCAAATCAAACAAAGTTGCCAAATTGACATCGGTGAACAATGTTCATGCAAAACACACTGGTGCAATCTCAGGGACGCAAGGACTGATGAACAATTCTCTTCTTCATCAGGTACGAAATACTCCCTCAAACTAAGCCAATGTGAACGTGTCTCTTCACATGCTTATATTACATGTGTTCTCTGAATTATTAGCTAGCCAGTTCCAGATCCTATTCAAGTAAAAGATGGTTCTCTTATTTGTCCACTACTCACTTTGAGTGTTTTTATAGTACATTTACACAAGATTTTTATAAAACACTCTCATAAAGTGTAGCTTTTTAAAAAAGTAACCTTAAATATTACTTTCCAAGTTCCCTAGATGTTGCATGTGAATTGTTCTCAGATTAAATTTATTCCTCTCATTTTAAAAAAATAATTTTAAAAGTAATTCTTGCCAGCCAGCCATGGAACTGAAGCTGCATGTCTCAGCCTGACTTCTTGTTTCTGTGTCAGTAACAAACAGTCTACAAAGTGGAACATAGTGATTCTGCTAACAGAACTGTGATGCTGTGATAAAATAAGCCTATTATTCCAAGGTGTCATTGGCTAACTTCTTAGTAATAACAAGATTAAATGTTATAAATAAGATGGGAACCTTTCTAGTCAGTAAAGCAAATGGGTTTACTAGAAAGGAAGCAGATCTCATGAATACATAAAATTCCATTTTAAAAATTAACTTGGGTTTTGGATTTTTAAACAGATTGCACTGGAAAAGTAGTGTATTGGGAGAGAAAGTTCTTGAGAAATTAGGATGAGAGATGATTTAGAAACTGGTAGCTCAGTCTTCTCAATAAAACTATTCTAACTGGCTTGCAGGATTGCCTGGAAGGGTAAAAATAATTTGATAAGAGACTGAAGAGAATGTAGAAGGTGGAATTTCAGTGAGTAGCTTTAGAACTAGGTTTTTTGAGATTGAAAAGCTGGCAAACTTTTTGTTTCCTCTGGTACTAATAACCTGAAATCTGTGTACCTGGAGAGCTGGGATGTCAGGAAGAGCTTTTTCGGAATGGTTTCTGAATTTTCACTTGCAGCCATAGAGGAAGGTTTTCACCATTATGTTGTGTTTACAGTCATGAGAAAAGTGTTCAGGTGGCTGAATTTATTTTTGGACTTATCTAAAACTATTTCAGCTGTGCAATATAAATAAAGGAGAAATATAATTTGAGTGAACTGAGGAAGGAAATTGTGTCTGAAGCCATTATAACTTTAAAGAGCTTTAGCTTGAGAATTGTCAAGTCCTGAACGAGCCAACCACATGTCAGTAGTGTCACATTGTGCCTGCTGATTCTCCCCCAAATAGGTCTCGTTATCCAGAAAATGTCTTTTAAGGGCATCTGCTATAACAGCCTGGCTCAGCCATCCTTCTCTTTCTTTTGCTTTCTCAAAAGTCAAAGGCACGTCCCTGATAGCTGAATGCACCGTGGTGAGAAATGAACTGGACAATTTTCACTACAAGCAAAACCTCCATCTGGATTTTTGGACTCCAAGATGCCTTGAGTTTTCCCAACCTTCCCATGGTCCTCAGGTGTGGAAATCTACTGGACTGTCACTTAAACAAGGAATTTCCCTGAAGCCATGTCTGTAGCAGTGAATATACTAGAAATGGACACTGGATTGAAGTTCAGCCACATAATTGCTCTTATCAGTGTTAACAGTGGTCTGGACTGTTTGCTACAAACCTGTGAGATTTTACTCACAGGAGTACATCATCTTGCCACTATTTGACATAGATTGTTTTCTGGGGGGAAATAAACGTTACTGTGGACTTATTTTTATACTGATGGTGTCTTTTGTAGGTGATAGCTAACCAGACAGACACCCTCAATGGAGAGGACCCCACCACGAGGGGGCAAAAATGTGTGAGGCACAATGGAAAGAAGCCCTCAAGAAGGGAATATGGCTTTAGTGTTTTTATAGCAATGTTCCTTTAATGGAATATAAAAATAGCACAATTCAAAACATAGTCTGTGTTTTGCCCAGCCTTTTGCAAGTAATTTGGGATAAGAAGCTATCAGGAGTTTTTAAAAAAAAAACAAAACAACAAAACAAACCCAACAAACCCCAGAAAAACTTGTTTGAGGCCATCGCTCAGAAAACAAGTATAAAAACATCATACAAAACCTACTTTCTATTTGTCTGAATAAGATTTGATTGCAGAAGAAAAGTTAATTTTGTTTTTTAAAAAAATCCAAAAACATCAAGCAGACAAAGGCAAATAACCTCTAAAACTATGTGCCCAAAGATCGTATTTATTGACCTATACTGTATACCATAGGCATTTCTTATTTAAAAAGAAACCAATTGTATTGGTTAAATTAGGCTGGATTTGCCTTCCAGCTGGTAAAAACAGCCCTTTTTAAAACTAAGTATTTAAATATTTTCTAAAAACCATAGAAGTCAGTTTCTTTATGCCTTGTTTGTATAACTAAGTCATTAACATGTTACGCTTTCAACCACTCGATACGATGATTTATTTATTTCTCTTTTTTTTTTTCAAAATTCTGGAATAAACACCAATTTGACAGCTGAGTTCATCGTAAAGCGCAGATGTGTGCGTCCCAGTCATCCCACGCCTAGCCAGGCTTTAGGAATAAAAGGGGCTTTACACAGTTTTATATATTCCAGTCAATTTTTATGGAATATTTTGTCTTGCTTCAAAACACCTCAAAAATGAATTCTGCTAAAGGGCTTATTGTGTAACGATTTGATTTGTCTGGATGTTTTTGTTAAGTTTTTAAACATCAGGTGAAGTCTCAAAACTGACAAAACTTTTATGAAGGGGGCAAAGCAAAGGAAAACAAATTCCTAACCAAGAAGATATTTTTTTCTGCCTTAAAGGGGCACCAGCTATTGCTGAGAAGAGACAATCTGAGCCTGTCCAATTGTTCGCGTAGCCCAGCCTTCTCCCCAGTTCTGGTGGCAAGTAGTACATCAGGGAATCCAAAGCCACTCTGAGTAGCAGTTGCTTAGTTGTTTACCTAACGATGCTTTCAGTTTAACCTGAACTTGCTATGAAATCATTGTTATACAGCAAAACAACAAGAAGCCTCTATGCAGACACTTTAGCTTCGAATTGATACGAAAGATCACACTGAGAAAGCAACGTACTAGAGACACTTATTATGCAAACTTCTTTTTTTTCTAAAAAAAAAAAAAGAGACAACTTTTCAGGAACAAAAGGATTCGTATTTAATAAGATGCCCCGTTGAAAGGATTGTTAGAGCTGCGATTGGTTTATAATGTAAAAGGAACCAAAGTGATATGCCACAAAGAGAAATCAAAGCGTATTAAATCCTGCACGTTTGGAGTGAAACCCACGCTCTGATGAAGTCCCTGGGGCAGAGCTTCCACTTCAGGATAGCGTCAGTCACAAGTGCAATTTGATAGACACAAAGGTAAAGGAAACAAAAATTTGGCAAGATTGAATGCTAGCGAGTTTGTGATCGAAGCCTCCTCTTGTTTTTTTAAGGTTCTGTTGATCTGAAGGCATAAATGGCAAATTTGTGCTCCTTCCATAGCGTGCAGACATCTTAAAAAGTGAATTCCTGACAGCTGCTCGCACAGAGCCAGTGTCTGCAGTCACCTGCCTTGTGTGGTTCTAAGCCATTGGGAATAAGGAGTTAGAACACCTTAAATTCTGTCTGCCCTTGAGCATAGGCCTGCTTAAATATTATGTTTTAGATCTTGGTTATAAGCAGAACATTGTTCCTGAAGCTTTTACTGTCACATAGTTCTTACTGTAAATAATTAAGGAAGCTTAAAATTAATTTTCCTTGCAAAATTGAATTTGCAGTGGCTGGGTTGTTTCTAGAAAGATTTTGGTATTAATTTAAGAGATACAGTTTTTATAGTCTTTCCAACTTCTCATTATGACTCCTGCAGTTTTCTTAACCTAAAAAATTGCTGCAATGATGAACAAAGAAAAAAAATACATACTTTTGTATCTTTATTTTGGAATTTCTTGTTCTATTATAAATATTGAAGTATCCCTATTTCAGAAGACATATTTTGTTAATTGATTGTACATATTTAAATATGTATTTTTGCACAGGTCTTTTTTTCTTATATCCAGTTTTGGTACAATTGAGATCATCTAGTATTTATTTATTAATTAATTAAAAAAGAAAAAAAAAAGAAAAAAAAAGCAAATACCTTTTTATAATTTGAAGTGGTTCACTGCCAAGCCAATAGTTAACATGCCTACTTTGCAACTTAAGGGATGCCTCCGTTTTGTGAAAGCTGTGTCCCTTTTCATGTCTTGGGAGTGGATACACGCAAACCATCACCCAGGTCCTGCAGTCGGGTTCTGCCGTGGGAACCCGAGCGCAGGATTGGAGCCGGGGTGGTCGATATGGCATTGCTTATCAGTTGCCTGATTCCCAGAAGACTACATTTAGTTAAGTGACACGCTGCTTCTCTTTTTTTAGTGTTTGTGTGCGTGTGTGTGCGTGCGCATTTGTGTGGGTCTCATGTGGTTTAAAACTAACGGAAAAACTGAAAGTGCCTGATATAACTAGTTTTAAGCTTGGACTGTTTAGACAGCTTCTCCTTAAAAGACTTGAATGTTCAGTTGAAATTTTGGAGCTTGCTTTTTCCACCTATATATTATATATGTGTGCGTATATATATGTATGTGTGCGTTTGTATATGTATATACACATACATATATATATATATTCTGAAACTAATGAGATGGGTTGACAAAAGAAAGCGAATGATGCTGGTAACTTTTGTAAAATCTTTTAATTGGAATACCCTGTGTTGGAACAATCCCATTGATAACTCATATTTAATATAATGCCAAGGGTTTGAAATATGGTTTTTAACCAGCGGTTTATTTAACTGTCTCATTTTGGGAAGGGGGTGCGGTATTAATTCACAAATGAAATAATTTAGAAAATGTTCAAAATAATTGGTATTCCAGGAAAACAAAACAAACAAAAAAACCCCAAGTAAGTACCTCTTAAAACCATTAAAAACTAAAGATGTGATTTCCACATGACATCTCTAAGGCAGTTGTCTTCCTGTAAGAGTTCTCTTGCCAAGGAATCTCTCTCTCGTCTTTCACTCATTCTGTCCTGGAGGAGGGAACTGGGCTTAGGAAGATTCTTAAATGTTTCACTGTTCAGCAGGAAATAATCATTTTTACCTTTTGTGCAAGATATTTTACGTTTTAAAGATAATTTTAAAATGAGCACTACATAATGTCAATGTGAATGTAGGCCTTGAAAGCATCTTGCTCGGTGTTGAGCCTGGTTCTAAAAGCAATCTCCTGTGTAAAATGTGTGAATAGTTTGATAATTTGTATACATAATCAAGAGCATCTGATCAGCTGAACTCTGTGTTGGCTGCTGTATAGTACATGAACAAATGTCATGGGATAGAAAAATTACTTTGGATATTTAAAAGAAAAATAAATATATAGTCTATTTGTTTTGTAACAAGTTTCTGTAAATAAAATAATTTATACTATTTATAAGAAAAAGTTGTGCTTTGCTTCATGAAAAAGATTAGTTTGTTGAACAAACATGTTACTAAACAAGGCAATAAAATTAGGACTTTTCAATAAATGAGGTTGGTTGCATGGAATACATTATATGTTTCTGCTTCATTATGAAATCATTCACTATTAAAGGAAAACGTTACCTGTATCGGTGCCTATGTGAGCTAATTTCAGAGAATTGGATGTGGTCAAATTCTGTTGCTGGACCTCAGCACCACGAGAGCAGCTGTGGAGTCAGCCTGGTAGGATGGGATCTGGTTCTGCCGGGGTTTGGTGCCTGTGTGAGAGGTGCCTGGATCAACTCCCCAGGATTTTTCCCGTGCAAAGGACGTTTTGTTAATGAAGGTTCACACTTTATTGTTTTCTATACAGAATAATGAGAAGCAGCTTTTACAACCTCAAATACAGTTGGATGATGATTATTACTGTTTTATTTTTCTTCCAAACGTGTGAATTCAACAGGTTAAATACCAGTGCAGGCTTTTCACTGCATGGGACTTGGGACTCGCGTGCCGTGGATGACTTCTGAGGAGCGGTTTGTAAAATTGATAAAACTCCTGTTAGTGGGATACAAATCCATATTTACATCCATGGCAATGCTTCCTTTATCCTCTCTCTCTTTTTTCTTTTCTTTTCCTCTTGAAACAGAAAGAACAAAGTTTTCCTTATTTTTTGGAATAAATACTGCAAGATCTAAACGGCGGGGCAGGCAGCAAGCTGGTGCTGCTTTGCCTTTCGATGAGCACTTCTCATTTTTATACGTTTACCTTTTGTGAGCTGAAGATTTTTATTCATTTTTTGTCTCTCCTTCCTGCAAATATCTTTCTTTTCTAGTAGGAATCTCTAATTTCTGCTCCACCCTGGGAGCTGTCGGCAGTGGAGCTGGTTGTGCTGGGCTGTACAAGTGACCGCAGCACGGAGCGTGCAGGTGATGGGGGCCTGCAGAGCGGGGCAGAGCTCTCTGCTTGGCATCGCATCCAGGCAAGTTTGTGACTGAGCTGTCTGCTTCAACCTCTGCGGTTAAATGCATTTAAGATGGGGTCTGTGTCCTCCAAATCTGGTAAGGTGAAGAAAGAGCGGGGGGAAAGGTGCGTTTATCCTGTATAGCCCTGAGTTCTTTGAGATATCTCAGAGCTCTGCAGGGTTGGAGTGTCCTTCTCCCCTTTCTTGGCCACGTTAGGGACCAGTGACAACACAGAGCTGAGGAGCCTGGACCTTGGGGCAGAGCAGAGCTGCTGGGCAGGTTCTCACTTCTCCCAGTGACCCTGTCAGATCAGTGAAGGGGTTTGTTGTGACCAAGTGCTGGAGTGAAACCCAATAACCAGACTTCCCTGAAGTGGATAGGAAGCGGTTTCTCTCCTGTCACTGTCTGTCTCGTGGGAGAATGCTATGGTTGAAGTTTGGGGAGAGCTGCTTGGTGATGCAGGATGTGGGGCCTGGTGGTGCATGCGGTGCAGTTCCAGCTGTCAGAGGCTCTCTGTGCGTACGGTTTCGTGCACACACACGTGCTGCAGATGCCCTTTGCAGCACAGGTGGCAGCTGGGGCTGTGTCCTTAGAACCCAAAGGTGACAGCCTTCCTCTGGTGGAGGCATGCTGGGCTCCGTGCCCTGGCTGTGTGCTGCAGGCTGCAGTGCTCAGTGGCCGCTGGTATTTGTGCCAACTACTGAAACAACTGATACGGAGGCTTGCAGTTGGCTTTATTTAAATGCAAATTCCTTTGGGTTCGTTATTGCCATGTTCTGCTGCAACAAATAATCAAACATATGTGGCTTGTAGGATCTACCATGGGACTCCTAAGTTGACTGAATGCTTTTCTCAGGGCTTTGGCTCATAACTCTATTAGCTGCTGGATTTGTTCCTAACAAGCAGCATGGGATCTTTGTCACGGAAAAGCAGCATATGCTTGTTTTGGTGTGGTTTGGTTTTTTTTTTTTCAGGCCCACCAACTTCAGGGGCTTCACAAAAACCTTTTCTGAAGTTGTTCAGGCTAAGCTGGAGTCAAACTTTATTGACAAAGGATGAAAACTGACCTGAAAAATGCAGTCAGAAAGCCTTGTCCAAGCCCACGGGGAATGCCTGGAGTTGACACCTGTAGCCACATTGGTAGAGAAGCTTCCTCCAGCATCAGCAGGGACACTGCATTGCTGCTCTCCAGGACAGTGCTAGAAGTTTTCTTTGCCCTCCATTTTGCAGCTGAGCTCCCTTCACCTGTGTCGCTTCCTGTCCAGAGCAGGTGACTCTTGAAAAAAGTGCCTTGTCTCTCAGCTGGGAGGCCAGACCTTAAACTGCTCAACGAGAGAAGGAAGGGAGCCTTTGGCAGGCCAGCAGAGACAGGTAAGCCGAAAAATGTTTGTACACAAACTAGATTTCAACCATTTTGTAGCAGTTTTACTGACAAACCCTGCAACACCCCATCTCCTGTCCTCCCGTCCTGTGTTCCCCCAGCTTGATGGCAGTGACTATTGCAGGGGGAGGTGGAAAGCATCTCCATGGTGTGGCTGCATCTTGAAATCTGTGTCTGATTCTGGTTGTTTGCTGCTAGCACGAAGTCAGCCTTCCGAAGCGAAATTGGAGAATGGCATTAGTTCAAGGAACAGCACAAGCTTAAATTACAAGAGAGAATGTACAACTTTGGCATGTGGACTATAAATCCATGGAAAGGTGTCAAGAGTGAGGCATGAACGGCTGTGCCTGGAGTGCCACTTACAATCAGAACTGAATAAATGGAAATTGTGATGTGAAACAAATCAAAGGTAAAACTGTGATCGTGGGACAGTGAGGGTAACTTGAGGGTTTAAAGGAAGCAGAAATCTTATTGCTTCTGATTTGACATGGAAATTGAAGGCAGGCAGTTTTAAAAAGGATAAAACAGAAAAAAATTATGCCTTTGGTCAGTGCAAGACCCGACCACCAGGGACCCCTCTTTGGAAAAAGACTACATACCAGATATTCTTTTTTTCAGGGGAGCAATGTCAACAGCCGTTCTGATCATCTTTGTGCATCCAGCTGTGGATTTCAGGAGGTGTTGCTTTTCCCTACAGCTGTTCAGAATTTTGCCCCACTGTTTGGCATGGCTGAGAGGCCGAACTGCTGTGCAAAGCCATAAAATTGTTCAGGTAAAATTGCTGTGACTTTTTCCTGCCAGGTCCTGGCCTGAAAAACTTTGTCAAGAAGCTCTGCAGGTTCTTCCAAGATCCTTTGCAGGATCAGAAAATGAGCAAGTTAAGTCAGGGTCTTTGCTCTAGTAGAATATGTGTGCTTCTGTTTGAACATTGGTTTTTCATCCACCTGAGCAGAGAACACCAGATTCTGCACTGTTTGGCTCTCACAGGATGATAGGGATGATTAGAATAAAATAAAAAGTGAAAGCTCTGCTAATGCCTTACAGCACACACTAAGAATCTTCAGTAACACTTTTATTTTCCTCACAAAATAGACTTCTTTTATGTTTGATTTTTTTTTTCCTGTTAGTCTTGCCTACACTAAACAAGCAGCAAGACTGGTCAAGTGAGTGAAGCCTATGTTAGCTTAGTTGTCTTGAGTGTCTATTCCCAACTTAAGAGTTCAAAATATATATGGTAACACATAAGCTGAATGGAAATCCTGAGATTAATTCCACAAAGCTTTGATATAGTTAATTAAGACCAGTTCAAATACAAATATGTTGGAAAGGAAAATTAATCTGTGCACCAGAAATTAAATCCCTTGATTTAGTGAAGCCTCTGACCCATGCTGTCTGTCCTGTAGTCTTCTGGTAGGCTTAACATCTGCATGTATGGAGGGTGGGAAAGATGTTGCCAGAACTCAAGTCTCCTAGCTAGCTGTGCTTTATCTGAATGGATTTAGAAAACCTGAGGCATTATTGCAGCTCTGAAAAGTCTGAATATTGGCCTAAATTAATTCAAACTTTGTCAGAAGTGAAATGTGTGTGAACACACAAAATAAAGACCCAATAGCTGACCACATAGTAAACCAACTCTAGGGTTCTCTTTTATTGCTCTTACTGTTCTAAAGAAAGTGAAGATCAGATTTTTTTTTCCTAATCAGTACTCTCCAAAATTTAAATCTTTAAACTCTAAGTAGCTACTTCTTGGTGAATAAAAAAAAAAACAACCAAACAAAAAAAACCCCAAACTAAGCCCAAACCAAAACAGCTTTTAAAACCAAAACTACTTATTTTCTGTTCTGTATTTCAGAACAGTTCAACAGTGTATTAATGGACCCTCAGCACTGTGGCTGAAGAGCCTAACCTCAGGCAGATGGCAGGGATTCAAAGACAGGAGATCCTCTGTGATCTCCCAGTAAGAGGAGTGAGCATGTGAAATTTCAGGCTGTCTGACTGCTGCACAGCCGCTTCCAAATGTCAGGATCATTCTGTGGGTACATCTACCTGTTGGTGTTACTTCAAGCAGTAAAGTCACAATGAGTGCAGACAGCAAAAGGATTGTGTTGCTAAGTGCAGTGGCATCAAACAGCTCACAGAACTAAGTCACAGACTTTCTTTGCAAGTTAAAAAGAAACCTCCAGCTAAGTCAAGCCAGCAGGGTAAACAGCTGCTGCTGGCTCTGCTGCGGCCAGAAACCATGTGTCATCAGTATGGCAGCAGCTGACTTGAAATAGTTACTCCTCAGCAGCTGTGAGGAAAGAAATCGTAGCCCCCTGCAGTATATGATCAGTTGTGTCAAACTGCAATAGTATCTTCCACTGTTCCCACCATAATTTTAACATCTGCAAATCTAACAGATGAAGTAATTACAAAGGCAGTGCTTTGCTGATGTGCTGATTTTCTTTTCAGTAGTTAGCAAAAATGTCATTTTAAGGAAGAAGCTACTTCAGCTAAAGATATTCCCTGAATTGTAGTCCTTATAGTTTCTGTGGTCATGTTATTGCTTCATCACAGTAATTTTCATCCTTATTCCTTCTCCCCTTTCATAACGAGAGTCCATTCTGTCTGGACAGTGCACAACCTCAACTAAAATTTTTGGCTACTTTACTATTACACAACTGATTCTTTACCCTTTGATTCAAATACAGAAAGGAAAGTACAGGATCACCATTAGTTCCCTCCGTTTGCAGATCTTGACCCTGCTTTGCTATTAAATATTGAACACTGCATACACAGTCAAGTAAAGGAACAAAGTGTATTACAACAGATCACCAACTGTATCATACATTTAATGAATGAACTGGTATCCATACACCAAAACAGAACATTGTATACATAATGAAGTGGAAAGTAAAAACACTACCTCTTGCTAGTGACTTTTTTTTACCTACAGTATACCAAGTTATACAATATATTTATAGGTTACTTCCAAAATGTTTTAAACATCTAAATTTTGCATTCCCTTGCATTAAAAAAATTACATATTAATTACTCTGGAAAGTTTCTGAACTCTGTTTAGCAGCAAATCTCCTTTCTTGATGGTTTCTTGGTACTGCCAATTCTTGCTATCAGGCCTAGGAATTGTAGGGGAAAGAAAAAATGGTTTAGAAGTGAGAATGTTTTACACCGAGCCACTTACATTCTGTAGTAAGTGTAATCAAAATGTATAGAATTCAACTGTGCTGTGAAAAATGATTTCTAGGAAGTGACAGTTTACCTGTTAGTTTCTACAATCTCATTTACTTTGTCTATTTTGCAGTGTAGTCGTCCAGCTGCAATAAATCTTGAAAGCTCCCTAAGTAAAGGAAAAAAAAGTTGGTTAAATCATATTTCACCAAGGATTTGCAGAGCCAGCAGCACCAAACCTGCTCTTAGAAAACAACAGTGTCACTGCACTTACGACTTTAAAACATTTACATTTGAATTGAATGGTATTTGGTTTCTTTTAAAATGCCTGTTAGTTCATTTCTGTAACACTTTTCTATGTTAGAAAACCTGAAAGTTCTCTATGAAGGAGGAATGGCTCTTGTGAAGGCATTTGAAAGCAAGCGTGTCATGTACATAGAGTAGAAGTCAGGTTCTCACTTCACGTTAGTTCTCACCATGGTCTAAATCTGTTGGTTTTACACTAGAAAAGAATTTCAAATCGAGACTGCAATGTATTGATTTAAGAAAATATCAGTTCCTGGCCATGTCCCAGAATAAGGATACTTTGTAGGGTACATAAAATGTGCAGATACCCAAAGTGGTAACAGTTACATTTTCACATAGTTGTGAACTAAGTCATTCTCAAACCTTAAGTTTCACAGCACATGGAAGTCAATAGATGTAGCCGTATAAAGAACAAAGTTATTAATAAAAGACTAATTTATCACAGGGCATTTAGAGTGAAAGAAATATGGAAGTTGTCATGAGAAATTGCAATCAAATTATTTTCTTTACTTAAATACAGTTCTCTTAAATTTAGCCAAGCTCTTCCACAGAAATATAACTTGGCATGCTTAGAATCAAAGTAGAACAAAATATTATTCATAATGGGATCATTAGAAATAACTAAAAGGTGTAAAGTGAGATCTTGATGAACTTAAAAAGCCAAATAACTTACTGATCTATGAATTCTACACTGACTCCAAAGGCTTCTGCCATGTACCCTAATGTCAGTGACCGGTAAGACTCTAGGAGCTGGCTGTAGGCGTGGATTCTCATTTCCCGTACGTAGTAGCGATAGTGAGGTGCAAAAAGCCAGTCTTTTTTCATCTCTTGCTAGAAATATGGTGAAAAGAAAAATAATAAAGAAAATGAGTCAGTAAACTCTTAAGAAACATAACATATCAGTTATGTAAACGAAACACATAGCACCAGTTAATCAGTAGTCAGTGTGAATGTATTGTATCCTTGTATCCTTGCATACTTCAGGATATCAAAGGTATTCTACACTAAAGAGAAGTAAATTCATGTAATCTGTACCAGTTGTAGAACCAGAAGCAGCAATAACATGCAAACACTGTTGTGGCAAAGATAATGACCCTGTTTGTCAGCAGTGAATTCTGCTCTGGGGATGTGAGGTAGTGTCTCTGCAGGGCAACCACCTCACTGAGGGCAAGTGTGGGCATCAGGGAAACATGCAGTACTCAAAGAAACGTTGTTAGCCAAAGCTGGGTAAGGAAATGAGGAACTTTCTGGTACTAGCTTTTCACTTAGTTACAAGGGTTTCCAGACACTGAAGTGACTTGTTTTCCTGGTAGTTTTATTTCTTAGGTAGCAATGAGGCCAGCAATAGAAAAATGTTGCCCTTTGCATTTAATCTCATCAGGCCCAGTCTTCCTTTTTTAATTCTTTTCTTTTGCTTTTTCTAAATACCTTATTTTCTCGTTTTCCTTCGGTGAGATTCAGAATACAAGCAGTCTGAGAACTGGCAAGAACGAGAGTTTTCTGAAAAGTTTTTCTTCAGTGTCACCCTCTTAACACAGAAACCAGAGCAGAAAGCCAATGGTAACAACAGTGAAAACCTTTTACGTAATTTCTTTCACCAGTTGAGATTTCAGGGTCTTTAGACTACAGCTCTTACAATTTCTTTCAAAGATGAAAACCATCCGAAGCTTTCCCACCTGACCTGGCTTTTCAGGTAAGAAAATGCTTTTCCCCCTAATCAGCTGGGACCTTTCAAAAAACTCAGTGGATGCAAAGGTTGGTTGGTTAGTTGGTTGGTTTGAAAAAATCAAACAGCAAGTTTTTAGTCACTGTTTAAAAACACAAACAACTTTTTTTTTTCTGCATAAAGTAGCTCTAGTTCTAGGCTGGAGCTGCTCCACAGAAGCTGGGCACGATCTGAACCAAATAACTGAAGCACCTGAAGTAGTGTCGTAGGAAAAAACGCAGCCTTACCTAATGACTGGAAAAAGGCTGAATAACGGCATTCATAGAGAGAAAAGAGATACTGTCGTACAGCTGGCAAACTGTGTAACACTTCCAGAATCTCTGCTCCTTTAATAACCTGAAAGCAAACAAACAACATGCTTAAATACCCTCACTTTCAGGCTGGAGATAAACAGGTTAAAGACAGGCTGTGTCTGTTTGAACCCATGTTTTCATCTGCTCTCCTCACCTTTTCCCTTAGGTCAGGCCTGTCCAAGGCAATCATGCTGACATAGACCGTGTATGTTACAAAGGTTTTGTAATCCATAAGTTCATAGGATGTAAACGTTGAGACTGTGTCAAGGAAGAGTTCTGCTGCTTGTTTGAAGTCTCGAATAGCTACGCAGTAAAGGCCCTGGTACACTTTGAGACGGTTTCTCCTGTCCCAGTCTCCTCCTTCTTCTATTAGACTTAAAATGGAACAAAAAGAAATATTTACTTGTGCAAATATATTATGTAATAAGTTATATGAAACAAGTACAGTACATCAACTGATACTGTGTGATCAGAGAGAGAGTAATTTGTTGTATGTTACAGCCGTTGTACACCTGTCAGGGGTAGGCAAGTGGCTTCCTTGGGACAGGAGAGGCCAGTGCTTTTGCACAGGGCAAGTTTCAACCACAAGGAAAAGCTCACAGCCTCTAAAGCTGTGTCTTTTGAGATGTGTGTGTAAATACAACTGTCAATCTTAGCCGTGGCAACAAATTTCCGTTGCCTTTGCTGCTAAAATTGAAGCAGTCCAACCAGCACCATAGGAAAAACATAAAACTGAACATTTTTCAGGAATCACATTAACACAAAATTGCTGTGGCTGTAAGCAGGAGGACAGGCTGAGACAAAAACCGCTGAGAAGGCCACACAAAAAAATCATTGCCTAAAGAACATAGCTGGGAAGACCCTCTGGCCTCAGTGTCTCATGGCACCAGTAAAGAGACTGGAAACCACAGAGTGTTGAAGCTGGCACGTCCCAGAGCCAGCGGGACAGCGATGGCAGCAGCTGGATTCAGCTGCCACTCCTGCACTGCATCACACCTGAGGTTACTTGTCTCCCGACAGCTACAGAACAGAAAAGTGGGAGCAGGGGGCGGGCTACAAATTAAAACCAAGTCAGCTGCTAGGACATAGCTGACAAAATATTAACCTCTTTTCTCTTCCTCATAAAAACCCCCAGGAACAGGCAGCTCTCCAGCACACACTAACACCCACCCATCACTCTGCAGTTCATCCTCACAACCAGTCTTAAGGCGTTTCTTGACAACAAGGTATTTATCCTCAGCTCTCTTGTTACAGTTCCTCTCAGCAGTGCTTCAGTGCACTCCAGCAGCCCCAGCAGTACCTTTTCGCCTTCTCGATGTTCCGCGTGATGAGGTCGTTGTCCATGTAGAACAAGCCAATCCTTAGGAGATAGAACACAATATCCAGGCGATGTCCCAGTGCCACGGTTTTGTCGTAAGTCTTGCGGAATGCAGTCAGGGCTCCCTCCTAGCAAGACAGGATTTTCTAATATAAAAATGTAAAAGGCACCCAGAATATTTACAGAATGCCTGCTGTAAGTACACGTTGTCTTCTGCTGACAGCTGTGACTTCGTTAAGTTTCCCACAGAGCTTTAACATTATGCATTCTGAATAATCTTAAAGAATTAAAGTTTAAACCTGGTTGAAAGAGCCAATCCTCATATATCTCCTAAATCTAAGGACTATGAAAATCCACTCTGTAACTGGAAATTATGTTGCACTACGTCGTTTAGAGTAGCCTAAAGACAGAATGCAAGTGAAAAACAACACCTGCAAACAGAAAGTAACTTTTTCCCTTTTCCAGAAAAAAACATTTGAAGTCCTGCTTTGCCTTTTTCCTAGATAATTTAATTTTTGGTAACACCTTCCCCTATCTCCCACCCACGTCTGAGTTGCACCATAGAGCAAACACACTGTAAGTCACCCAGCACTCTCTGGAATGTGCACAGTTCAGAGGATTACAATGCAGTGTTTGTAATATGAGTCCATAACGCTTCTGCCATGCACCAACCTTGTCCCCAATCCTGCACAGGTACTCAGCTTTGGCCATCATTGCATCCCGGATTTCACTCTCCCCCAAGATCTTCTCCGCATCTTCTAACTCGTTGTCAAGATGCTTCAGTTCTTCCTCGTTGGCTTTCTTCATTTTGCTCAGCAGCTCCGTGTCTATCTGCCACTCCAGAGACTTGCAGAGTGCTTCATAATATGGAGCCATATCTGAAAGAGAAGCAGGAAGACTTTGTTATTCATCACTGCAACAAGTGCGTGCGTGTTTCCAGAGCAGGGCACTGAAGGACAATGTGACTGAGCCTCTCCTGTGATCAGGTACCTATTAAATCCAGACAGTGCCTTGCCCCTCACACTGCTTTTTGCTGACTCCTTTCTGCCCCTGCTCTCTTACACCTCTCCCATTTACGCTTTCCTTACTATTCTGTGAGTGCAGTGGACACGGCTGCTCAACTCCTGCCTCTTAAAACAGTGTCCAAACCTCTCCGTATCCTCCCTGACCCCTGTTCTCTGACTGTCTGTCCCCGTGGGGTAGGGTGCTACCCTCCAGCTGGGGGACGTGCACACACCCCAAACACAGACACCCCCACACCCCAAACA
>VZRW01006391.1:2042598-2079586 GCA_013398125.1 Aegotheles bennettii | reverse complement strand
GGGGCTGTGGGTGCACAGTGCGGGCTATAGGGGCTATAGGTGCACATGCTATAGAGCTGTAGGTGCACAGTGCCGGCTATAGGGGCTATAGGTGCACACGCTGTAGGGGCTGTACGTACATACGCTATGGGGGCTGTAGGTGCACAGTGTGGGCTGTAGGGGCTGTAGGTACACACACTGTAGGGGCTGTAGGTACACACACTGTAGGGGCTGTAGGTGCGCAGTGGAGAGTGTTCCCAGCACGTGTCCTCTCCCTCCGCACTGGTGAGCCGAGATGCACCCACGGGCAGGGGATGGGTGACACCCACAGGGCAACCTCCTCACCTCTGCAAATTGCCCGTGCCAATGGGCAGGCTCCCAGCTGGGTTCCTCCTGATGCCTTTTGGGTTGAAATGATGCCTTTTGCTGGGACTGGGGTTTGAACACAATACTTTCTGCCAGTGCCTCTGTTTAGGGGTTGAGTTTTTCATTGAGGCCATGGGAGAAACGGTTCCCTGGACCGTTTTGTCACACTGCATTCCTGAGATTGACTTCTTTGTGTCGGATGGGAGTTATTTAGCAGTTTGCTGGGAGGAACTGTTCACCCCATTTTTGATCAGTGCTGATATTTATTATGTTGATTCTGATTATTTTTCCTTCATTGAAGTCATTGGCTCGCAGTCCTAATGTTTTAGAATAAAATAAAGCAGAATCTGTGGTTTGGGTTGGGTAGACGGGGAGTTTTTTGTTTTGTTTTGTGGTTTTTTGTCTTTGTTTCTTCATTTGGGTTGCAATCTCTTTTGCATTGATTGTGTATTAAGGAATCGCTGTGATGCTTTGCAGAGCACTGCACATAGATCTCTCGCAGCAGTGTTTATATTATTTGCCTGTTGGCCTTTGCATTTGCTCAGAGCCCTATTAATTAGGGTTTTTTATGAGAGACACTTATGGCCTCTTGCATATTTTCCTTCTGAATCTCGTTCCCAGCTATATTTCTGGGGCAGCCTGCTCTACGCTGCGGTATGATGTTTATTCTTGGCGTGCCTTGTTTAGGAAGAAAAGGATGGTTGGGTTCTTTGCTAAGCAAGGCTGATGTTTCATATGTAGGGGTGAGCAGCCGAGCTGGATTAGCTCACAAAAAATTGAAGAAAAAGAAATAAATTGAACCAGCTCCAGCGCCCAGTTGTTGCAGCCGGTCTGTCCGGCGCTGGGTGGAAGGTAGAAAGTGTGTGCAGCTCCCTTGTAAGCAGATAACCTGACTGTCCACTTACTTCTTTTCCTAATCCCTGGAAAAGATTGGTCTGCAGCTTCCAAAATTCACATTATTCATAGCTGTCACAGTTCTGGCCATTCTTTCTGTCCATAGAAACACCCCCCACCCTGTGAACATCTCCGCATCTTCAGCACCTGCAGTTCATCGTGTCGGTGAAAGCCACCGTTCCATTATGCACTGTGGGAAAAAAAGGGTTTCATTCTCCCTTTTCTGGATTTACCGCTTTTTAATTGGCCCCGAAATAAGTTGCTGGGTGTGAGAAGAGTAAAGGAGGTGAGTTTTAATTCTCTTAGGTTTGGTTATTGCTAAAATGTGGTTTTCTTTGTAAGTGCATGAAACACTCGTTGGTTTATAAAATCCAGCATTTATTGCCTGTAAATATTTGCCCGTATCTTCATATTTATGTATATTTAAGCAATTACTGGGAGCAAGGGACTGGCTACGTGCACATGACATTGCCTGCTAATCATGAAAGGAAATTCAGAGAGAATATTTGTATCTCAAATATTTATATGAAGAAATAAGGCCTTGTGGTGACCGTCACTCTCACACGGCCTTACAGCACTCTAAAGGATCCAAATAAATAAATACTTCCTTTTTTTAAAAAAAATGGACCTCAAATGATCACTTCATTCCCTGCAAGATACAGTGTGTCTGCTGTGGGGGCTCCTGGTAACTCCAGTGCTGCTTTTTCCCTTGAGGAGCGATGGTATGGATATATTGGATATGCCCTGGATATATGGATATACCCAGCTGGAATGAGGAGCTGGCAGGAGCTCCTCAGCACCTCTCTACCTTGGCACCCACAAAGTGCTAATCCTGCCCACCTTCCTGCTCACACCAACCCCGGAAGGGTCTCTGGTGGCACCCAAGGTGGTCTCTGCCTGATGGTGGTTTTGGAGCAGGACGGGTTTGTCTCTAACATTGCAGTCAAACTTAAAAACAGCAAAATATTTGGTCTTTGTCATTGCTTTGCTCTCCAGGGTTGCCTTTCGTGTAGCTGAAAGGCTACGCGAACCTCTCACAGGGAGCAAAAGTCTCCCATCTGCTTTTTAAATCAGGGGGTATCTGTCTCAGCTCCCTGGGGTCTCGGAGGGACAGATATGTTGACTTCTCCTCCCTGTGGCAGAGAGTTCCCTCTCCCGGGACGGTGCCTACCCCGCACCCTCCCAGTGATGCTCATACACGTGGAAGTGTTTGGTTGCTCCTCGCAGTTCCTGAGAGGACACATCCCATGTGGTCAGTACTCCCGACAGTTGCAGGTGATCACCAGCACCCCAACTAATGCCACCCTCCTTGTCCTCATTTTTGCAGCCGTGAGATGCCACAGATGGAGCTGGAAGTGTAAATAGAGGTTCCCAGCTCTCTGCCTTCCCCAGTAACAGCTGTTCCTAAATGCTCCCCGGAGCAAGGCAGCTCCCCCTGCCCCTGTGTGAGGTTGCTCCTCGTTGTGTCTTGACCAAGGAGCTGTGCCCAGGCCACGGTGATGTCCAGAGGGCCATCAGCCACAGCGTGTCCGACTGAGGCTGAGTAGCCACAAGGTGCCAGTGTTTCAGAGCAATAACTGTGCTGTGTCTCTAGCTACTGCTGTTTGCTTTGCTGGGCAGTTTTCCCCCAGCGAGCAAAGTGAAGCCCCGCTGTTACTAAATGCCCCTTTCATTTCACCCCTGGGCAACGGGTGGTCGGCAGGTGATGGGTGTTAGTGGGTGCTGGGCCAGGACCATTGGGCTCTTTCTTCATCAGCAACTTCCGGTTCTCCAAGAGTAAGAAATGGATGGGTCGGTGATGGGACCTTTATGGTCCTGGAGGGTGTTCAGGGAAAGCTCACAGCACCTCAGGGTATGTGGCAGTTGCCAGCAGTAGGTCACAGGAGTGCTCTGCTTTCCTCCTCAAGGTCCTGTGGCACTACCTAGCTCTCCTGAGCTTCAGAGACAGGGACCACCCCGGAACTGTTAGCATCCTCTGCCAGCAGATCAGGATCCATGTCAGGGCCCCAGATTGGATCCAAATGTTGGTGAGCAGCTTTGCTTTCCCAGCACGAAAGACATGAAGGGTCCTGGGAGCTGTTTGGCGTGTCCATGCTGTAGCAAAGAACAATTTGTGCACAGCCATCACACCACGAGCTGCAGGCTCACCCCAGTAACACCAATTACGCTTTCGCTGTGGTCCTCAGGCATCTTCAAGGCCGATGCAGTTGTTTCATTTGCAGGGCTATTTTAACTTGACTTTGGAAAAGATGGCACTTGAGTCACATCTGGCTGCTTCTTCATCCTTCAGCAGTGGATGTGTTGACAGTGATATTCGCAGCTGCACATATAAACCCACGGGTGTTAGGCATTGGTTTCTTCTAAACAAGCTCCTCAAAGTTACCTGTTTTCATAAGTAATTATTGTTGACATAGATGTGACTCTTGTCCCTGGCTCTCAGGAATTATGGTCTGTGTTAGCGAGGAGGGAAAGGCCCAGGGTTGAGCCCTTGGCCAGTGCAGTTCTGCTGGCTGGCTGCCATTAGACAAGCGCTGGCACAAGTGAAGGACAGTTAGAAAATGCCCTCAGAGAGGGATTTCTGCACCTCTGAAACTCCCTGATGTTGTTTTGTCACCCTCTCCATATTGCTAATTGCATCTGATCAGTCAGGCTTCTGTTTCACAGCAATTAGAGCCTTTTACTTATTTATCTGCCTGTTTTCAAATCAATAAATCCTTCCCTGCTAGTGCATCAGGATGCTTGGAAGGCCAACATTTCACATGGTCTCCAAATTAAGTCTTTTACAGCATTGAAGTCTGTTAGTTGGGGTGTTCCAACAAGCAGCCACGTTAGGGGGATTTCATTACCCTGGGAAGACAGAATGAAACTGCATCATTAATTAGAGACCTGAAAAGCTATTAATATCTAACAGCCGTGAGAAATCAAACTGGCAGGTAGGGATGGGATGGCGGGGAGCCTTTTCCTCCTCCCTGTGCCTGCGGCAGCCCTGGGTGCAGGGGAGGGTGGCAGCACGCTGCTGCCTGAGGCTGGATTGATTTGACACCACTGCTTCAGGAAATCTCAGGGGGAAGCCTGCTTCTGAACAGGTGAGAACCCCCTGTGTTTGTTGCCATGCAAACATATGTGAGGAGAGAGCTCCTGGGTGAAATGGCTCTAAGGAGGAGTGGGAGAGATTGCCACCAGCACGGGGAAGCGAAATCAAACCAAGAGACACCAAAAAGATGTTTGTAGAGATGCATAAACATACACACACACCCAAGTGATTTGTGTTTGAACCTTTTATTTCAGGTCCTGTGTTCCAGCCCGGCTGTTTCTAATGCAGACTGGTGGATGCAGACATTGAATGGTCTGTACAAAATGGCAGCCCATGAGCCTGAATTCCAACAGGAGGTCCATTGACTGCACCTTTTCTCCTAAGTGCAGATTTACTTTCAGAAAATTGGTACTCCAGGCCAGCCCACTGGTGCCTTTGTTTCATACACAGCAGCAGCACCCAGGTAATAACCAGTGTTTCCCATAACAAGCAGTGTGAATACTGTCACCAGCTGGTACTGGGGTACTGTTAATGGGGTAAGATCTGCTGCTTTTTGAGGTGTCCTTTTGCATGTAGAAATCCACAAATCTTCATTAACATTTGCCAGCTCAGGCTGTGTGTCTGTGTTTTTCAGGTAATTGTTTTGCCTTTGTTTTTTAGGTAATTTGTGCTGTGCACTTTCACCACATGACTGCTTTTATTGTATACGGTTCCTTCTGTTGGGCACCTCTCTGTTGACTGTGATTACTACCACAGCAACTGAAAATGCTCCTGTACTGTATAATTAACTTTATCTGCTTTGCTACAATGCCTCTCCCTGGTAATTACACACACTTCAGCTCTTTCACTATGTTTCTAAGAATTTAAGAAGTGCTGATTACCTTGTACACTCTGTCCAAACTGGAGGGTTTTCACATGTCTACAATTATATCTTTTTCCTTGCAACAGCCCCACTGTAATCTGGATATTGATTATAGTACATATAATGTGATCTTTAAAGAAAACATCTGTTTGGAATTCATTGGGGTTTACATATGCTGGTAGCAAAAAGCTCATTTATTCTGCCCCTGTGCTGGCCAGTTGATGTGATAGTTATCAGTTTACTGAGATAATTTGAATGGAGAGCAAGGATTTTGAAGCCATTCAGTCCTCTGGGGAGTTACTCCATTTTCCTCCTCCTTAGCTCAGCCTTGTCAGCCTTCCCCGTGGTGCCTTAGTGACTTTTGTCCTTTGATGATTTTTCTAAGCCTCTTTCTCTAAGCCAATAGACTCATGCGATTATACCCTCAGCCCGTCAGCCTGTGTTTCTGGGCTCTAATGTGTCTGAACCCCTTGGTCAACTTGAACCAAATCTGGTAGGTGTCATGAGCTCTCAATAATGCCCAACTCCATGAAGTTACATGCAGATCGGGTAGGGCAGATCCAAACTGGAGAGGATCAGCTGTTCTGGCTAACCCAGACCATCCTGCCCGCAGCGCCTGTATCCCAGCACCCTGTGCCAGCAATGCCTTCTGCTTAGCTGGTGCTTAGGGAATGTAGGCAGCAGGGAGGGCTGCTGTGTGGCCATCACAGGGTACATGGAGGGATGGGAAATACACAGGCATGAGGCACATAGGAAGGAAGAGCTGGGAGTTACTGCCATGGTGGGGATGGGGGCGAAGTGGGGAGTAGTGGTATGGGATCTATGGGGAGGCAGCCTTCATCCCTGAGTGTTCACAGAGCAGCAGCTGCTGCTGTAATTACAAATATTGATGTATTTTCCACAGCTTCTTTTCAAACACACAGCCTTGTTCCACTCTTCATAACGACAAGTTGTTTTCCCATCATGCAGAGAAAAGTGCTTGGCTGGGAAGTGTTGTGTAACTTCTATTGAGATCTAGCAAACCAGGCACACATTTATTAATCAAGGGAAGTGGTGTTTGATGCAAACACCAGTGCAAAGTTTTAACATCGTGTTGCCTTTTAAAATAAACCCAGTGGGGAAGCAGATGCAATCTGAGAGTCCCACAAAGTTCACAGGGCAAGGTTCTTCTCTAAAACATACGGGAACATGGTTCTGACTATTGCTACAGACTGTTGGTGTACCTGGAGAGCATCTACCAAAAATGCCCATTGATTCAGCATCAGTTTAACTGCAGGAGCTGCTCTTGTTCCCTTCTCCTGAGTGCCCTGTGAGTCCCAGAGCGAGTGGGATTTTTGGGTAGGCACTCACAGTGCTGTGCTGTACTGCACCGATCCCCCTGAGTGTTGCACTTTTAGTAACATGCAAGTTGCTAGCCTGAGAAACCTCAGTTTGGGTGAAAATAGCTGCATTATTCCTTTAAGGGGGGTTATGTTGTTTTTAATAAGCGTGCAGAAAATTCAAACCATCTGGAGCTGAGTCCATCTCTGTGTGCTGTGCTGGAGGGTGCTCCTTGGCTGATGGAAACTGCTTTGCCACCGCACAGAGGTGTCTGAGTGTCTTTGGGAAATGGGGAACTGGGATGCCCAGGTACCTCCAGTACCTTTTGTTTGGAAGATTAACCCTGCTTTCCCAGAACAGGAATATCCTTCATTCAATAGAGGTAGAGAAACTCTCCAGATGATTTGCATCACGTCTTGAGATCAGACCTCCAAAGGTCAGAGAGAAGGGCCTTAAGCAAGGAGAGTGTGATTTAGCCCTCTATAAATGCTAGTGTTATTAGTGGTATTATAGCACTGTAGGTAACTTTTCATTGCATATTTAATCTTCTTCAGCTGCGATTTGACATTATTGACTAGAAAAACCTGTGTAATTAGTTCCTTTTGGTGTCTCTCTATGTTGTAACCGCTCAGAAATAAAGAAGCCTGTGCCTCCGTGGTATTTCATAAATACCTGCTCAGTGCCCTGCAAAGCCCTGGCTGGCTGCAGCATCCAGCCTGTGTGGCTGTGGCAGTTGTCTGCCTGTCTGCATGCACACTGCTCTGCAGCAGGGGCTGTGTTTAACTCTCCTTTTGTGGCTGAGCAGAATTGCCTCTTAGGTGGGGTTATTTTTCCCTTGATTTCCATTTTCCTTTCACCTCTCCCTGACTTTTCCCTCCTTATCTCTTGCTCTCTGGACCTTTCTTTTTTCCCTGTGTTACCTCCTCTGGTAAATGAGATGGTTCTCCCATTGCTGCCTCCTTTTGGGGTGTAGTTTGACTTTCTGATCATTGTATGTTACATGATGTGGATATGACCAGCTTCTAAAATCCCACCCCAAACTCATCCAAACCCGATGAGATGCCAGAGCACTTCTCGGGTGCTCGCCCTCGAACCAAGCTGTTTTTGTCTTGCCTGCTGAGATGAACCACTTGGCAGTTACTAGCACATGGACACCATTCTCTGTTGCAGGATTATTTCTGTTTATGCAAAGTTTATTCCAATGTGACATAAAAAAATGGAGCGGGATGGTCCTGACCCCAGCCAGCAGTGTGTGCTGGTGAGTGATATAACAGATCCTGTGCTTCTTGCATCTTCCAGCTAACATTTTCCCCTGTTACAACTGAATTCTTTCCGAAGTGCATAAATTGCCCTTTAATGTTTCCCTAGTGTGGCCTGCGTGACAGCACCTCCATGTCTCATCTGCTCTCCCCCATGTTCACACCGAATCCTGCCCTGCTGTTCCCAGTGCCGTCCCACTGAGGTTGTACCTGCTGCTCTGCTCTCGGGACTGGCACCCCTACTCCTTCCCCTGAACTTGCAGCTCACGTGCATCAGCCCACTGGCAATTTGAGCTGGAAGAATAACCCCAGATGTGCTGCCATCCATCTGGCACAGGGCGGTGTTCCTTACAGCAAAGAAAAGGCACTTTGTGAAGCACAGTTTGCTGCTCTCTTGAGAAGAGACAAAGCTGTCCTGGTTTGTGGCCATCAAACGCTTGCTGTTAATTGCAGAACACCTCCCAGTTGACTGGGGGCTGTACCCCACTTTCCGCCCACTGGGGCCCCCTGCAGACACGCTGAGCTCCTTGTTTCATGCATTTTCTGATTATTTCAGCTCTTTGGCACCCATCCATTCTGCTGTTGGATGGCTGGATCTCACCCTCAGTGTGTATTTTCTGGTCATAGCCATCCTTGGTCAGATGCCATTTAGACACCGGTCCAGCTCATCAAACAACTTGCCTTCCTGCTCCAGGCTTTGGACTTCAGTCAAATCAACCTCTGAGGAACTCTCTCATCCTCTGATGCAGGAAGTATTTGTTTTGTGCTGGCTTCTTTTTTCAGTATTATTTTTTCAGTGGAGTATATGTATAGTGTGTATAGATATATACACACACTATGCACAGTATACTGTATGTATGTAATCACACACACATACATGAGTTTATCTATCTATACATATGAAGGTATGTATATAATAAAGCTTGCAGGAGTCTTACTTGCATTCATTTTCCTCTCAGAGCTTTTTTTCTCTTGGAGTTTTCGCTGAGCTGTAATTTTCTAGTTTCGCCCTTTAAAATCCATTTTCCAAGAACATCTAAAATTACTGAGCTGTTTATTCAATTGACTTTTAATGTCTAGAACCTTTGCAAAGAACCATTCCTGGAGCAGCTATTTTCAGCTACCTTTTTCATACCTGCCTGTGTTTTGTGCTACTTTACTTGTAGTTTCCATGACAATTATCCCCAGAGTCAGAGGCAGCCTTGCCCTTGGTTGCTGTTTTGCAAAGCTGCTCTTGCTTTTGCCCATCTGAGAATCTGACAGCAGGAGTTTGTGCCCAATTCAATGTTTTATTTTCATATCTCCTGTATGTCCCACTAGCACTATACAGGTGCTACAGGCTGCCATAATACATCTTGCATTCTGCATATTGCCGTGGAAGTGATTTGGAGGGCAGAGCCATCTCATCCCTGAAAGGAGCAGTGAGTTCTGGCTGGAAGAGGACACAGCACCCACAGAAGAACTCATACAAAGGATTAGCTTCGCCTGGTGCAAGGTAACCCATTGCCCGACTCCCAACAGCACGATGGAGCTGGGTTTGGTACCCCCTAGAATGAAAGGGGAGGGTGGGAAGAGCAGGTTCAGGCTCTGCGTGGTTGCTGATTTGTGCAGAGCCTGAGCCCTGGCTGGCTCTGGCCCCCACCACACCCAGCACCAGCTCCTGGCTGGGCACAGCCTCTGCCCGGCCATGTCCCCCCACTGGGGCACAGTGCTTGACTGCTGCTCTCTCACTAAGAGTTGTCTGAACGTGAAAAAAAGAACCATATATTGAATATGTTGAACTGTATAATGACTATTGCAACACCTTTTAGCATTTTAACATCTTGGTGTTTTCCTCTCGCTCATTCCCCTTTCCCTGTTTTCCACCCCACCCCTAGTGACTCACAGCCATTCCTGAAGTGCCAAGCGACAATCCTTTGATACCTTATCCTTACGTATATCCTTATTATCCTTATATATTCAGTCTGGTACAAATAACTGGGCTTTCCATATGATCTATTCTCAATCCTACCAGCACCTCCTCACCTTTTCTGTGCATTGTTTTTCCCCTTAGCTGACTGTTTCCTTTCATTTTCCCGTTCGCTGCCTCCTTTCATTTTTACCTTCTCGCATCCTCCCCTCCCGCCACCCCCAGCTTCCTCTCCTGAATCCACTTAAGTGTAATCTAAAACATACTGCATGGAAGTGGAAGCCCAGAGAAATATTTGCTCTGGCTCTCGCTAGCACCTCACGATGCCAGTGAGCTCTGAGACAGAGGATTCTCAAGCCTGCAGTAAAATGAGCCTTTCCCGTAAATTTAAAATTTGAGTCTTTCTCACAAACTACAGTTAAAATGATTGTCGGCTCAGAAAGTGCCCTTTAACCAAATTCAAAGGGATGCATTCAGAGCAGATTTTTGAATTTCCACTGTGATAAAACTAATTACAATTACCAGCCTGTTACTGAAACAGAAAACACCCAGAATGGCACAATGTTTGAAGTTATATTTTCAAGAAACAGACCAGATCAGAGAGAAAAACTTCAAAGTCTGAAGTGATCATCTTCTTAAAGAGTCTTAATTGCTCGTAAGATAGATGGGAATGAAGAACTAGGGGAAAAAGAGAGCCTTGCAGATAATCCACATGGAGAATGTGATCTGCTACAGCAAGTGAGCTGTGTGTGATCCAGTGCTGAATCGTCCCAAATCATAGAACCATAGAATCATCAAGGTTGGAAGAGACCTTCAAGCTCATCCAGTCCAACACCTACCTACATCACCACTAAACCTTTTCACCCAGCGCCACATCCAGATGCCTCTTGAACACCTCCAGGGACGGTGACTCCACCACCTCCCTGGGCAACCTATTCAATATTTAATCACCCTTACAGTGATTAAATTTTTCCTAATGTCCAATGATCATCCCACCTGCCCAAATGCCACCACCTACCAACCCACCGACTCAGATCGTACTGTGCAAAGGAGACTGAGAGGTCCTGTTTCAGGTGGTTGTGGGATAATGGATGCTACTTCTGGCTACCAAAAGCAGCTCTTCAAAGCTCCTGAAGTGCTGATTCATCCTTGTAGTTCCTCTTACTCATCCTGTCCTTAGCCAGATGAAACACGGATTTTTGCAGCCATGCTGGGTAATGGCTGTGCCCTGCGGGAACAAAATGTCCCAGTTCTCAGAAAACCTCGTGCTCTGCTGGGTATCCAACTCCAACACCCTGGGACAAACCTCGGTAAGAGCTGTGTGTCCAAAATGCCACACATGTAGGGCTGTACCCAGCAGCATAGCAGCTGGTCGTGCTGAGATGCCCAGCTGGGCTCCTCCATGGACAGTGGCTGGTTGCCTGATTTGCACAGTGCCTGCCTGCACCTCTTCCCAGGCCAGCTCAGATGGTGGCTTTGGAGAAGTCCAAGAGGTGTCAGAAGAAATGGGAGGAAAGGAGGCAATGAAGGACCAACCCCTATGTTCCCTACTCCACCATGCACTGCAGTTACACCTCAAAGTGTTAGCCAGGAGTGTGGCTGGGAGGGGGACCAAGGAGAACAGAGATGGGGTGAATGATGGGGAGCAAGAAAGAGAATGAGAAAGTGGCCAGGCTGGTGAGATGGGCCTGGGAATTGCAGCCAGAGCTGGAGCCCCCAAACTGCATCTTTTTCCATGTGGTTGGACTCCCTGTGGTGCCTCAGGGATGTGGATTTTGGGAGCAGTCATGGCTCACTTCTTCTCAAGCTGTGGTGTTTATGGCCAGCTGTGGTTTTGACACGTGATTCCTGTTTCAGCTTCTCCCCAGACACGTGGTTTGGGTCTGGTGGTTCCCAGTGGCACGAGGGGCTGCTCCCAAGGTCCAAGAGCTGGGAGGGTGCTGTCACTGGTGGCTTCCACAGGATCCTTTTCTGATGATGATGGAGCCAAGATGAGGCTGCTCTGTGGTCCCCTTCTATCATTACAAGGCAGCTGATATTTTATTCCAAGTTAGACTATCCATGAAAATATGCTGGACACTGGAAAGGGATGTCTTGAGCACACAAAGCAGTTTACAAGCCTGAGAAGAGAGGAGGGTCATTTGGCAGAACGACACGCATAGCGAGCGCTCTTGTTTTTAGTAAGCTCACAAAGCTTTCTTGAAAGCCAGGGATTTTTTTTTCCATCCTGAACACATGAGGTATTTTCATTTCATAATGAATGTGTGTTATGTCCAACTTCCAGAAAGCCTTTCACATTAGGAAAAAAAAATAGCAAAGGCTTTTTCAGCTGCTGAAACGAACAGGGTGGAAGTAATCATGAAACAAAATGCTGGGATATTTGCTCTGTGCTCAGAGATTGTGTGGCATCTTGTATTGTCTGAAACAGCACCAGATAATAATCATACGTGCAAATGTCTCAGACTGGGGAGAAGAGCCAATCTCTGTGTCTCCATAGAGCTGGAAGAAATCTCAGATATTTCTGTTTGTCTGCAGAACAGCTGGGGACTTCTCAGACATGAATCTAATTAAGCAGATTCCTTGCCACAAACACTTCAAGTCCTATTTCTGAGATCTGAATGTCTTTCCAAAATGAAGCCTTAGGAATATTGCTTTCCTGCAGTGTGCTTTTTTTTTTTTCCCCAGTCTGGGCAAAATTAAATTACAGTTATAGGCTCAGAGCAAAATTTACTGAAGTCAATAATATTGACTGATATTTGGATATCAGCAGAATGTCATGCATTAATAATGGCTGAGTTTAATCCACAGGCCCAAGAGGGTTCCTGGCGGTGATGTGGATATTGGGATTGCCAAGCTGGGATGATGTTTGACATGCCTGGTCCTCTCTGCCCAGCGGTGGACATCCTGCCCACCATGGATACCTCAGCCCCATCCCTGCCTCGGGTTTGCAGGTGGTCAGTTTAGGACCAAAATTCAAACACTGAGCTTTTTTTTTTCTCTGCTCACCACATCCCTAGGTTTAAAATAGAGCATTTATTTTCTGGTAGAGAAAAGGGCTTAATACAGCAAAGGGCTTAACTGGAGCCTTTTCATTCTGCCCGGGATGCAGAGCGGTGCAAGCCTGGCTCCAGCCCACATCCCATCCCTGCTCCTGCCAGCACTGGGCATACTGGGATGTTTTCATGGCACAAACCCACTATGCATGGCTCTGTGGGCCAACTGCTGAGTGGGCTACAATGCCCAGCTCAGCCCCACTGCCCCCTCATTGAGACCTCATGGGAGCCCCAGCCCCACCACAGCTCTGCAAACCACTGATTTCCAGTCTTGCAGCCACTTTGTTTTCAATCCCAGGTTTCAAATCACCCAGACCAGAAAGAACATTGCTGCTTGCCTCGTTCTGCTGGTTTTGTGTTGTGGTATGAGATTGCCACCGACCTCTGCTGTGTGTGAAAGCCCTCTCTGGATTTCTTCCAGATATGGAGGAATCTTTTCGTGCTGGTGTCTGAGGAAAATCCCAGTATGGATGCACTGCATCTCTCATCCATCTACCTTTTTAGCCCGTTCCCTTTAGTTCCATTCTTACTCCAGATGCCAAGCATAAGGCTTGCAGGAGGCTGGTCCTGGGCTTCAGGTCCTGCTCTCTGTTGCACTTTAAGTACAGCTGTGGCAAGGCTTGTTGGCAAAGCCACATACCCTAAGCCCATCTAATACAACTGGGAAAAACAGATAAGCTTTCGGTCACGTAAGCTCTTCCTTGGGTCTCTTACATGCAAAGTCATTTGTCTGTGCTCCTCAGATAGTTTGATTTGTGTTCATTTGAATGTACCAAGTATAGCAAAACCCAGTGAACTCTCCTGATATGTTTTCACTCTCATAAGAAACATGATGGGAAGTGGAAGATATGATCATCTCTCTCCCTAGTGGCATCAGTAAATATCACACATATGAGATTAAACCCTTGACATTTTTCCAACAGTGTGAAATTTGCTTGAAGATGTTGGAAAATGAGTTATAGATGTGAAAGCAAGGCTTGGAATATGAATGCAAACACGTTAAGCCTAGAACCAGAGTAATTTGCTTTCCCTGATGTCCTGGCACAGGGAACTGGTGGGGCTGTTGGGGAGAGCTCCCACCACGGCAGCAGAGACTGGGGGTGAGTAGGATGTGACCATGAGGCAGAAATGTCTTTTGCTTCTTGAGTAGCAATGAGGGGCTAAATCCTGCCCAGTGGTCCTCAGGGATGCACTGAGGTGAGACCTCCCCTGCTCTCACGAGTGCCTGGGTGGTGTCAGGTGTATTCCTGCTCCAAGGTCAGGGTGCAAATCTCCCCCAAGACATGAAAAATACCCTTTTCCCTTACCTGGAAAGACAAAATCCCTCGGGAATTACCACAGCACAGTCACCCACCTGCAAAAGACTTCAGGCAAGGTGAAGGTTGAGGATTTGAGGTGGCGTTGTGGGCAGGGCTGAGTCTTTGACCTAGAAGATAAGGTCAGGGCTCTCATATGTCTTACAATGAGGCTGGTTTTCTTTTTACTGCAAAAACTCTCCAGCAGGTATTCAGATGCCTCTACCTCCAGCATGCCACAGCTGAAAGGTGCACAATGTTAACAATACTGCATTTTCCATGCTTGTGTTCAGGTTCTTTCACGTCCTGCTAGTGAAGCCCAGCCCTGGCACAGTGACCCCATCTGAGTGTGGCACATCCCGCTTGGTCCCCTTCAGCCTCCTCCATGGATGCGTGCAGAGCATCAGTGAGCAGCAGCAGCAGAGCAAACCCTGAGAGACAGAAGAAATATTGTGTGTTTTAAGGAACAGACTAATTTTAATCCAGAGGAATTGCTGTGGCAATTACACTATTCAAAGTGGTTTTGATGCCTCTTATTAATTTCTTCTGCATTATCCTCTTGCCCCCTTGGAGATGACCGAGACAGAACTTGATTGCAACTGCTGCTTGTGAGTGCGGCGGTTCCTTACGAGCCATTAGGAATGCAGCATCCGCTGGAGTTGCCATGGAGATGCCAAGGCTGATTGTAAGCCAGGTGAACCGCTCCTGCTCATCCCTCCTCAGGGACACAGGCTGCTTGGAGAGATGGTTTTTGAAATCAGGGCATGGAGCCAGGTGCTGGGTGGCTTGAGAGGGACCCATGCACCAGAGCGGTGAAGCTGTCAGGAGCAATAGATATGAGCCCAAGGGTATGTCTGCAAATGGAGATGGGCTAACAGGAGGAGTTTGCCATGCCAAATCTCTGCCACAGATATCCTGCGTCCAGTATTTTGTGGATGTTCTCAGGTGACCTCGCTGACCTGGCCAAGAGCTGCTCCGAGCGAGCTGTGACCATTGCTGGCTGTTTATGCCTCCATCAGAGGAGGGGGTGGCTCTTTCTGGGGTTGTGTTGTAGCACTGAGAAATCTGGTCTTTCAAAATTTGGCAAGCGCGGTGTAACTTGAATTAGCACAAATTAGCTGAGAACACATTTATCTGTGGCAGAGTGAAGGTTGCTGTTTGGCAGCAGGTGGCTTGCTTTTATGCAACAGATATTCTGTCTTCACTTAATAAACATCTATCAGATAAAAAGGTGATGCTGTTGACACGCGGCTCATCTATTCTTACATTTGGCATTTGGGACTATGGTTTCACCACTTGGATCTGACTGGGAGCATGTACCATTTCACAGGCAAAAAGGTCCTTCACTGTTAATAAACTTTTACTCTAATTGAAATGCAAGATGAGCATACATCCTCTTTACCCCAGCTTAAGGCTGCAGTGTGCACTCAGCCACTACTTGAATTCTGTATGCTTAGTTTTGCCCAAAAACCCCAGACTTCTTGTACCCACTGCTGCTCTGGGGTGTGGGGAGCCCTCTCCTCTCAGGATCTAGTTTGGAGAGGCCCATCAGAACACTTGGGCACCGGCTGTGGCGTATCTGCTCTATGGATACCACTACTTTATATATATCCTACTTTATATATATTTTTATATGTGTATATATATATATGTCTCCTACTTTATAGATAGCCTACTCTGACACCATGATCATCTCCCTCGAAATACAAAGTTAAAACAGTTCTTACAGATTTCAGTTATCTAAGTGAAGGTCAAGAATCCTTTTTTTTTTTCTCCTTTTGAGAACTGTAATGGAAAAAATATTACCAGGTCACAAAGGTGTGGATAAATGGGACAGAGCAGCAAATGAAGTGACAGGAGACCTAATTATGGGATTGAAGCTATGGGATGAAATAGGTAAAAAAATCTCACAGGAACTTGTCTCTCCTTGTATTTTTTGCAAGAACTTGAACTGCTCTTTCCTTTTCTCACCTGAGCCTTTTAGGAATCAGTACATTTTTAGCTGAAAGTTGGAGACAAGGAACAAATGGCCTTGGCAGCATGTTTCAGTTGTCCAGGAACAGCTGGAGAGGTGTTTGTGTTTCCTCCCTCACAGTCAGGGTTGGGTGGCTGACCTTGGAAATGTGGGGGAAGTCGAGGGAAACAGTTGGGCTTTTTTCCCACTTTTTCAAGTTGAAGTTTCTAATCATCACCACCACATGTCCAATTGTACTTCCTACCATCTACCCACTTCATGTGCTTAATTTAGAAGGACAAATTTCTGTGGTAGTGAGATACTATCTCATGACTGCAGCAGTCAGTTCATCCGAGCTGCTTGCCTTGCCTGGGTGGGATGAGCACATCTGCAGGGTCCTGTTTGCAGGAACAGGGACAAACGTGCATGTTTCTGCTCAAGTGCCTGCTCATCCCAATGGCATTTGGGGGGGCAGATGGGTCAGCCAGCCATGAACCTCAGAAATTCAGGCTTCTGAAAGCCTGAAATCCAGGGATCCACAACGTGAGGGGGGAAATTGGGCATCAGGTTGAGGTTGTGTTGAGCTTTGTGCTATGTCCTGGGAGAAGATGAAGGAACGTGTGCTCTGCAGGTGGGCAGAGGGACTGGGATGATGCTGGGCAGCTGCTGCTGGCAGTTCATTAGTTCAACCCTCTGCTTCGGAAGTGATGGAAATGCATGGGTGAGAGGAGAATATGAGTTTGCAGGTATGTCATCCACTCCCGCTGTTCAGGAGGCTCTTCATTTCCCAAGGTGCTATGAATAAATAATGTGGTATGAAAATGAAGGCAATGTGTTTATCTGGGCTATTAGACAAAATCACATTGGGAGCTGATTTCCACCTGGATATTCTGCCTATAGTTTAATGTAGTGAATATTGGAAGAATCAATTCTCTGGAAGACCACACGTGCTGGTGGGCAGAAAGCATCACGCCGGCCCTGGGATGTGCTTATCTTGAGGAAAGAGTGGTGTAGTATCTCGCTTCACATCGGTGAAGCTTGATTACTGCCTTATCATGCAGAGCCTGAGGGATATATTAATGCTGTTTTTATAATATGTTCTTTCCTCACAGTTCTTCATCTAAAAATGATGGAGACAGTGATGCAGAACTCCATGTGTGTGCAGGAGAGGGATAGCCTTGTGCTCGCCTCTGTAAGTGAAAATCCATCTGCTTTCCATGCTGGAGATGAATGCTGGGAGCAGAGCAGGGGCTGCTCGCTTTGGCTTTTGCAGTGAACAGTGGTCAGTGAAGGTGTACAAGGGAATGGGAAACTTTCAGTAGCTGTTCAAGGACAGAGATGTGGTTCCTCTGGCAGCCCCCCTGTATCCTACAGCTGCCTGAAGCAGCAGCTCAGGATCCCCAGGAGATTCCCTCGGTTTCTGCAGCAGTTCTTTGCTAGTTGTATCCAGAGGAGGGCAACAAAGCTGGTGAAAGGTCTGAAGGAATGTCCTATGAGGAGTAGCTGAGGGCTTTGGGCTTGTCTAGGTTGGAGAAAAGGAAGCTGAAGTGTAACCTCATGGCTCTCTGCAGCTTCCTGAGGAGGTGATATGGAGAGGGAAGTGCTGAGCTCTCCTCCCTGGGATCCAGTGATAGCGTGCATGGGAATGGTTCATGGCTGTGCCAGGGTAGGTTTGGACTGGACATTAGGAAGCATTTCTTTACTGAGAGGGTGGTCAAACACTGGAACAGGCTTCCTAGAGAGGTGGTCGATGCTCTAAGCCTGCCAGTGTTTAAGATGCATTTGGATAATCCCCTTAACAACAGGCTTTAACTTTTGGTCAGCCCTGAAGTGGTCGGGCAGTCAGATTACATGATTGTTGTAGGTCCCTTCCAACTGAGATAGTCTATCCTATCCTATCCTATCCTATCCTATCCTATCCTATCCTATCCTATCCTATCCTATCCTATCCTATCCTATCCTATCCTATCCCTTATCCCTATCCCTATCCCTATCCCTATCCCTATCCCTATCCCTATCCCTATCCCTATCCCGTCCTGTCCTATCCTTATCCTATCCTATCCTATCCTATCCTATCCTATCCTATCCTATCCTATCCTATCCTATCCTATCCTATCTTTATCCTATCCTATCCTATCCTATCCTATCCTATCCTATCCTATCCTTATCCTTATCCTTATCCTTATCTTTATCCTTATCCTTATCCTATCGTATCCTTATCCTATCCCTGTGGGGATGGGGTGGAGATGGGAACAAACAGGAACTGTGCTGGGGTGCTCATACCACCCTCCTATTCCTGGTCACTGGCAGGACCCCTGCCAGCTCACTGCAGCGAGCTCATGGGGGATGCTGGTCCCCGACCAGACCCTTAAACCAGCTGATGTGGGGGATTCCAAGCAGTGCTAGCACATCCGAGTGCTCCCAGTCCCTGGCAAGTGTGGAGCAGGGGGCAGAGCTGGAGGTGCATTTTTGGTTGGTGGCTGTGCTGAAGCTGTTCAGTCTTTAGCTGCTCCAGCAGTGAGAAATGGGTGAGCGGGGATTTACTGGGAGAACTTTCTGCTTTCTCTGCCAAAAGCAGAGTGACAAACCCCCTCGCAGGGACCCGGGGGAACACTGCAAGCTCTCCAGCAGGTTGTTAAAAAATCATTTTCATTAGGAAGCAGAAATCCTGCTGCTGAGAAAGATTGCTTCATGCGAGCAGACTTGGGCTTGCTACCCAGCATTTTCCGCTTCCAGCCAGCTCCAGTCACGTGGAGGAGGCTTGGCTTGGCTTGCCAAAGGTGAGCCTAGGCCCCACCAAGGGAAAAGTGTTCCCGTGGGCATCAACCCTTTTTATTTTTACCATGAGCAAAACCTCAGACCTCCAGAACCCACATGCACAGGGACAACAGCATTGTTCTCTCTGACCTCCTGGAGAGGACCCAGTGCCTGAGCACTTGGCGCTTAGAGCATCCCTGCAAATGTTTGATCTCGGAGCCTCACTCGCTGCCTCCAAGCCTTGGCACAAGCCCTTACTTAATTTTCTATTATTTTTGCCCATTCCTTAGCTTGTTTCATTCCTCATCCCAGCTTCCTCCTGTACATGTGAACCCGGTACTTCCCACTGCCCGGTTACAGAGAACTGGTGTATTGCACTGAGAGAAATTCTTTGATTTTAACACACTGCCTGTGAAAAAAATTTACATTATTTATAGAGGGAAAATAAAAATTAAAACTTAATTGAAAGGAAGAATGGTTTTGAACCATTTTCGTTTTACTCTTCATGTCTTTAAACTGTCTCAATATTCTAGTAACAATTTGAGGTTGTTTTGACCTGAAAGAATCAAAGTCTTTCTTTTCTGACAAGGCTGACATGCTATGACTGATGCTAACTATATTCAGGTCTTTCAGTCTAAGAACTGTTACAGCATCATTTGCATACAAACAGGGATGAGACAAGCACTTGAAAATTTCTTGCACTTGCAAATCCTGACACTTGAGACGAATAAAAGGAATTTTACTCCCCGAATGCAGCAGATGCTCAGCAATAATGACGTTCTCGCCAACAGTAGTTTGAAACTCTGAATTATGAAAGTGATGCAGGGAGATTTTCGCCTTTCTTCCCGCCCAGACAGGCTCTCCCGACACTCTCTTGGCTGTTAACAAGCAAGAAGCATTAAAGGCAGCAATCTCTGGGGCTGCAATAAAGCCTCCATGGGGAGAAGGTCTTGTTTGCTCCAGTTCTCTGAGCATCCAAAATCAACTTCCTCTCTTTTCATCTTTTGCCACAAACGATTATATTCATAAATATGCAAAGATTTGCTTCCACTGAGCAAAACCCTCCACCGGCACAACTGGGCCAGGTGTGAAGTCAGGCATGCTCGCTCCCATCATTGCAAATTCTGGAATGAACTGCTGGAAGCTCCTGTGTTGGGGGACGAGGCTGCGAACAGGGCAAGAACCTCCTGCAGGAGTCACAGCTGTCCCTGCCCCGGGGGGCTGCGCACTGTGCTGCTGGGTACCCAGCCTTGGGAAGACTTTCTTCCCCTTCCCTTTTCCCTTTTCCCTTTTCCCTTTTCCCTTTTCCTTCTTCCCTTTTCCCTTTTCCCTTTTCCTTCTTCCCTTTTCCTTTCCCTTTCCCTTTCCTCTTTCCTGTCCTTTTCCCCTTCCCTTGTTTTTCCCTTCTCCTTTCTCTTTTCCCCTTTTCCCCTTTGCCCCTTTGCCCCTTTTTCCTTCCCCTTCCCCTTCCCCTGTTCCCTTTTCCCTTTCCCTTTTTTCCCTTTTTTTGCCTTTTTTGCCTTTTTTTGCCTTTTTTGCCTTTTTTTGCCCTTTTCTCTTTCCATTTTCCCCTTTCCCTCTTCCCTTTCCCTCTTCCCTTCCCTTCCCTTCCCAGGCTGGCAGCACCCACCAGTGCTGCCATCAAGCCCTCCCCAGGTTGGGGCCATGCTGGCACCTCTGGAGGGGCTCACAGAGGCCTCCCCCCCTATAGGCACTGCCATTCCAGGGCCTGGCCTCCCCTGGCACATAAAAAATGACCATTTCCCCCCTGTCATACCCAAGGACAAGGTTTTAATTTAAACTGCCAGCAGCGGGGGGCACAGAGCTGCAGTTTGGGGGGGGGCACAGGGCAGCACCACATCTGCTGGCCTGAAATCTTGCAAATTTGGGGCCAAATCATGAAGACTTTCCAGCAGCTCTCCTGGGCTGCCCTTGCCTCCCCTGGAGCCACGTGAAACACAAAAACACTTCATTCTGCATTTTTAAACTCTTTTTTCACAAGAGTCTGTGAATTTAATAAAACTCCCTAAATATTACTGCTCACCAGGCACATGAGCTGATGAAGGATGGAGCAGGCTGAGGGGTGGGGGGGATGGAGTTTTTTGAAGACTCATCACATAAATTATTCAGCAGCCCGAAGCTGCCCAGCTGTATTTACTGTCCTGGGCCAAGAGCTCCAGAGGCTGCTGCCGCCCAACGCCAACCAGAAATTCCACTGTTTTGGGCTTTTGGCTTTGAATCCCAATCCGGACTAAGGGGGAGTGAGGGGCTCCTTGGGAAGCATCCAGCCCGACAGCAAAAAACCTCCATCAGGCCAATCTGTGAATGGCCTTTCCGGCAGGCACTCCCTGGAGCCCTCGTGCGTGGCGATGAGCAGGGATAATTACAGAATCGCAGCATTTCCAGATGTTTTGTGTATGTTTCAGTCTTCATTTATTTGTTTTCCGAGCTGAGTTACTCGGGATACTGAAAAATGTAAATAATGAATATGCGATGAGCAGCAAGAATGGAGCTCTGCCCTGCCTCGTTCTTCCAAAAAAGCTAATTAAACCAAGGACCAAAATAAAAACTGCTTGAGTCTGCTCCAGCATCAGCCATAAAAGCGTGCTCATGAGCAAGTAATTGACAATTAAAGCCCGACTTACAGCAAAGAAGAAGGAAACTAATCTCGTGTACAGCTGAAGTGAGCTCTTTTGAGCAGGGAGGATTGTGTCAATGGGAAATGAGCTGCGGCTGGGGCGGGGGCCCCGAGCGTGCTCACACCCAGGTGCCAACAAAACTGGCTCATACCCTGAACCAAAGCCACTGGTTTAAATTAGAACTGTTTTGACAGCCTCGTTTGTCTGTAAGCTCCCTGTTGGTAAAAACATCACTGCAGTGGAGGTTTGGAGATGGGGAAACTGAGGCACAGAGCACAAGCAGCCGAAGGGATCACTGTGGCTGGGGCCAGAGCAGATTGCTGGGCTGGGTTCATTAAAAAATCAGGGCACATGCTAATATATACATTGCCTAATATACCCATAGCTACCCTCAGGGCAAGCTTTCTCCTGGGGGTGATGGTGATATGGGATCCTAGTCCAGCAGGCTGAGTATTTGATTGTGTGAATTTTCTGTGTATGTATATTTATATATACACGTATATACACACATATATGTCTATGTATGTATGTATATACTGTGATCTGATGGGTGCTCTTCAGAGTTTAATGCTTTATTTAGACTGAATTAACTTGCTTCACAGGGCTTTGTTTATCCATTTTAATAAATCAGCTCTTTTGGCTAAAAGTCTTGCCTTAAGAGTTGATCATATCCAGAGCCTCTAAGAGAGCAGCAGATATAAATATTTGCTTTTACAAAGGGAAAACTCTCCTGGGAATGCGTTAGCAAATGGCTGGGTTTGCCTAAAGCAGGGAAGCTGGTAATTTGCTGTTATTAATAAGACGTGAAGAAGCAGAAAGGTGGAGCCATAGGTAAGGGGTATTTGGTCGCGGAGCTCAGGGACAGTGTGCCATCAGGTGGGGTAAGCCTGTGACCTGGCTTCCTCTGCTCGTCCCAGGGGAGGATGAAGGCTGGAGACAGATGAAGCTGATGCCGTGTTATGGAGGAAAGCCCATTGCACAGCACTGGAGTCCAGGGTCGATGGACAGAGGCAGTAAACTCATAAACAATTTAAAATTTCTCATTTTTTTTTCCCTGCTCAGAAGTCCAGACAGGCATTCTTGGAACTAGTATAAGAGTGTCTTGCTGTCTAAGAAATGAAATGCCAGCATCTAGCAGTACCTGCCTGGTAATAAAAGGCTTTTTTTAATCTTTTTTTTTCTTTTAGTATTGTAAAATATTGAAATAACTGTGGAAAATGAGAAAGTCTTTCCTAGGGGATACTCAGGCAGGTGCTAGTGGGACTTTCCAAAGCAAAACTCCCTGTACACCCTCTGAGACTGCAGAGCTGACAGCTCTCAGCTGGGGCTAATTTGCAGTTTGAAAAAAAGAATGGAAAGGGGCCATCTCACACTTAGAGATGCAAAGGCAGCTGATCAAACCATGCTGATGGGTACCTAAAGTGTGTGGGTTGGTGAATCCTGTGCGGCGATGATAGGGTGGGAAAGGGTCGGCTCTTGGCTTGCTCTGGGTCTCCTGGCAGAACCTTGTGGGAGATGGAGAGATGAGACTTGGCTAACAAAACTCCCACTTCAGAGGCTGAATACAGTCCTTACAAGAAAAAAAAGTTATTATTGGGTACAGTGTATAAATGTACTGATGTGTCTTGGCTTGTGGATCCTTTAGGAAATGGGATGCAGCTCTGCAGGGTTCATGGTCCTGAGCATCCTTGGCCACCAGTACCCCTTGTACTCAAACAGGAGTGGACTTCTTAAATAGTTTTATGGATCTAGGTTGAAAAAGTGTTGCATAAAAAAAAATAATTTTTAAAATAAAGTCCTCTGAAATTGCTTTTAGCTAACGAGCTTCCTCTGGCCATGAAGGTGGCAGCTAATCTCCGGGAGAATGGGGACAGCCTAGATTTCAAAAATAGCCTAATTGTATGTAAATACAAGGAACAGAGATATTTTATTATTTTTTCTTATCCTGAAAGAGCAAAGTTCATCAGATAACACAGCAGCTCCCAGTCCTGAGTCTGAACAGCTGGAAACTGGGGAGGGGGCTGGGGAGTGATTTTAATTATATTATAATTTATCTGCTTTAATTCAATGCTGTGTGCCTTTTGGCTTCCCAAAAAAACAAGTTTCAATGTGCTAGAAGCTTCCCTGCACAGCTCCAGTGGCTTCTGGACTAACACGCTGCCCATGCCAAGGCATTTTGGTGTTGCAGGGGCCTCACCAAGCTCTCAGGGCTGCCAGGGACGGTGGACATGAAGGATGCTGTGCTCCTGCTGCTGCCAAGCGTGCAATGTGGCTGTTGGCTTTGCACCAGAGGTAACAACAGCCACTGAAGGGTTGTGTGTGTGTCTGTGCACTCAGGACCAGCTCGTGGGAGGTGATGCATACACCAAGCCCAATTACAAAAGGCAGACTAATCCCCTGCCCCTCGCAAAGCCATGCATGGCTCGCCATGCTGAGATGGCCATGGTACCACTGAAGCCAGCTCATCTCCTGAGGTCACCTTCCCAAGGACTTTTTGGGGAAAAAAACATAAAAAAAGGAAAATAAAACACCTTTTATGGAAGAAAACTCTGGCAGCAATAGACCTGATGAGATTTTTAATTTTTTTAGCAGCATTGAGAGTGTGTCAGGATGACTCTGGCAACACAGCTGTCCCAGGGCACCACCAAAAAGCTTCCCACTCCCTTGGCCAAAATGTCCCCAGCACTGCGCCCGGTCCCCCTGCCAGGAACCCTGACCCACTGAGCACTCCTCCTTAGCCTCAGGTGCTGTCAGCTTTACTAAGTAAGCTCTTGGAGACATGGAAGAGAAGGGCTGTACGTGCCCCCCTCTCCCACGGGGTGCTGGCACTGGCATGCAGCATACGCAGAGTTAAACCAGTGGGGCCAGATGGCGACAGAGCAAAATTTTACAGGCTTGTAGCTCCATCCCTCAAGCTCAGTGGGTTTGTCAGAAATGGTTAATCATACCCCGAACAGGCTAAGAAAAAAAACCAAAAAAGCATTCTTTCTTTTTATTTTTTTTAAAAAAAGATGTATCTCAAAGTGCATGGGACTTCTGGAGCCCATATGAAAAATAAAGCACTTTTGGAACCTGCATTTGCACTTTTATTGCTGGAATTCGTATTGACTCGTTATTTTGCCAGCAGTGTCTTTATTACAAAATGTGACCCGAGACCTTTCTGTAGTGCTGGGGAAGGGCCCAGTGGAGGGGAGCATCGCCTGAGATACCCTTCTCTGCCCAGGTTGTTGCTTGTCTGGTCTGATTCCCAAGGTGCATTAAAGCTGGGTTGCACACCAGCAGTCTGCAGGGATGCAGAGATGCTCTCTGGTGGGAACTGGGTTTTGAAGAGCCGCTTCCAGCAGTGAGACCATCCAGTGCCTGGGGGCACCAGGCCCTGGATTTTGGTACAAAATTGCCTGGGAAAAGGTGCAGCAATTCTGCTGCAAGGAGTCTTCAAAACCTTCTGATGGTACCCCTGGGGAGAGGCAGTAAGCAATTCCAGGGGAAAAACCTCGGGATTAGTTTTTTACCATTTGTGGAACAATTCAGGCTCCCAGTGCACCAAGAGCAGCTCAGCCATACCAGAGCTGACAGACAACATCCACCGTGCTTTTATTCACCGACAATGAATTAAATTGTACATATTAAATGCCAATTATATCATAACCTGAAGTTAGTGTCATACTTGTTGCTAAAAGCAATACCCCTACCCGACTTACCAGGGCTGTTTTGGACAACATGGAAAGATCTGAGATCTTTCTTTAAGAAAAAGGTTGTTATGTATAAATTATGGGTTGAAGTCACCCCCAGTGTGAGCTGGAGACCCCTGAGGGATTTTGGCTCAGCTGTGCTGACTTGTGTCAGGTGAAGACTTGGCTTTTTTAACACCAAAAAATGGGTGTGGGTCCCCAGCCCTGGGGAAGGCACTCAGCGTGCAGGGGATGCTCCTCCCTCGGCTTTCCCTGCCCACCGAAACCATGTCAGGGCTGGACTGGGTCTTGTGTTTTCATTGCAAGACCAGCTAAATGAAAACTCAGGTTTCTACTCACAATTAACCAACACTCCTTAAGAGCAAAAACATACACACGAGACTCTGCCCTTTGGATGAATACTTCCATTTATTCCAACTGGAAAAAAAACATTTTTTTTAAATATACTTAAGTGTCATTTCTTTTTTTTTGTGTGTTTTTCTTTTTAAAGGAATAATAATTATCACATTGTCCTTTACAAACAACAAAAAAAACTTCCTAGCCATAAGTCTGTGGTATGGAGACATCCATCTTCAAGATTTTTCGGCATCTGCTGCTTTGAGTAGGCAACGGGGTGTCCCTGGGGGTGCCCTGGGCCCTGCAGAAGGACCCTCCTGCTGGGTGCAGGACAGGGACCGGCTTGGCTGAGGTGCAGGAGCACCCCAAGATGCCAACAGCACGTGGGGCAAGGGCAATGCTGCCAGTTGTGCCTCTCAGCCCTCCTTCGGCTCAAAGCTCAGCTTTATCTTAACACCCTCATGTGCTAACCCGCAGCTTTGGGTGCCAAGAGCCCCTTCTGTAAACCTGCTCCTTCCCGGGAAGCACCGGGACAACCAGCGCTGGCTCGTGATCCGCCGGGACGCACGGTGATGGCCGTATCCCAATGGTTTAAAGCATACAGAGAACAAACTCACGTCCACCATAATACAATAGCTGAGCCCTATTTATAGAACGCTCTGCCCCGGCGAGGCTGCTGTGGGGCTGTCCTGGCTCCGCAGGCGGGGGCTGAGCCCGGCCAGGGACCGGTCCCTGGCCATGAGTGGCCTCAGGCATCTCGCCAGGGCAGGATCAGGCCCGCCAGGAGCAGTTCGCAGTCGTTCTCCTACGTGTTAGGCAATAGGCAATACTGAGACTTCCACTTGGTAATGAACAGCAGTTAACATAACCCAGGAGACTAGAGCACCATAAGACAAGTCTATATTCAAAACAACGTCATGCTGACATCACACAATTGCACCATTTACACTTTTATTTACTCCAAATAATAGTTCAACATTTAGTAACTTCAGCGTTCTCTACAGAGGTGTAAAATTCCTTCTCCGGCTTTGGTCATTTACAACGTTGCAGACATTTGGTAGTTCTGTTCCTTCCTATTTATTAATAATAATAATTAAAAAAAAAAAAAGTCCCTTTCGCAGCTGTCAGGATTCCTCTATCTGACTGATGGAGCAGACCTGAAATCACAGGCGTGAGCAGACTTCAAAACGCCACCGAGGCCTCTTCGAGATTTAATGAATCAAGAAAATGTTCTCTTTATTTACCAGGAATGAAACAAACGGAAAAAAAAAAAAGGTTAAAAAAAAAAAGAAAACAAACCTCAAAACAAGCGACAACTCAAACTCTCACTGATATACTTAAGGAATTTGATGGTGAAATGGAAAGGGGGGTTCAAAGTACTGTTTGGTTAGCTCTGGCTGAAAACAACTCTGAATGTGCGCGCATTTTCCCAGTGACTCCTAAGATATAGAAATTCCTCTGATATTAAAAAATACAAAAATATTTTCTCCAAACTCTCATTTACATTGCATTTACAACAATCACGGAAATAACTTAGGCTCCCACACTGTCCGAGAGACACAAACCACCTACCACCATGGCTAATGGAAAACCAGAAACGTGGTGGAACGCAAAAGCTACCGGCTAACTGATGCTGAGAGTCAACAGTGGCAACCAAAACGTACGGACAAACAGAACTCAAAAGGTTGGAGGTATTTGGGAAGAAAGAGGAAAAACTACTGGGTAAATAGTACAGGCTAAAGTGAACTTTTTTTTTTTTTTTCTCTCCAAAGTAAGATGTGCAAAATATATTCACCGTGCCCAGGATTATGACTACTTACAGAAGCCAGTCTACAACCTGCTTACAAATCCCTACTCTTCAGGTCTTTTGTGTTACAATAAAAGCGCTTACATGGTCTAAAACAGTGCAAGTTGGTGAGTTAATTTACATTCTCCCAAGGTGCCCGGCAGGAATGCCATTAGGATATGATACAGTTTTTGCTCTTCTGTCTTTTCCGGCTGTGCAACGGTCCCCTACCACCCAGCGTGGAAGACTTGGGCATGCTGTACGAGCCGTACTTGTGCAGGAGCTCCTCGCTGGTCACGTACCGCAGGCGGGCGGGCTGGGGAATGGGCTCCCCGAGGAAATAGCCCTCGTTGTCAGACTCTGAAGAGGAGGAGCAGGTCGAGCACCAGTCGTACTCGGCAAAGTAGGGCCCCCACCTCTCGCCCAAGTGGTTCTGCAAGGCGAGATCTGACACCGTCCGGGGACAGTGGCCGTAGACGTCCCTGCGGGGACCCTGCTCCACCGTCTCTCTGCAGCTCCTCTGGTGCATGAACTGGTCGTAGTCTTCCCTGGCTCGCAGCGAGGGTCTCTCCTTCAGCCGGCAGCACTGCTCGCTGGCCAGGTGCAGGGCGTTATCCGAGCGGGAGCGTCGAGACCGCCGTGGCCGGTGCGGGCGGTAATGCCGGTCATCATCCCGCAGGTTAGTTCTGCGCCGCGTGCGCTCGCTCATGGGGGTGTGCCTCAAGCCCTCCTGTGCCCCCAGCTTGCCCCCGGGCACCCCGCTGCCGTAGTCGAAGCTCTGGTGCATCCGCCCGTGCGCCGCCCGCTCCCGGTAGCTGAGGGGGCTGGCGAGGTTGTGCAGGTTCGGCCCCATGTCCTGGTACTGCTGCGCTGACAGGAGGCTGCGGACGGACTCGGCGCTCCGAAATTGCACGGAGGAGTTCAGGGTGCCCATGTTGCTCATCTTCTCCGAGACGTTCATGCCCGAGTCTTTGCTCAGGTCAGGCATCGAGAACCTGGAGAGATGCTCCTGGCGCTTGGCTCCGCCGTCTGCAGAGAGGCCTTTGCAGGGGAAGAGGAAAGGAAGGGAAAAAAAGAGAGTTAAGGAGGAGATGCAGGGACAAAGCTGGGTTTGGCTCGAGACTTTTGCTTTAAAAAATAACTCGGTGGTTTAGATGCTGTCCTGAAGAGCCCTTTCAAGAGGATGATTTTTTTTTTAAAGAGCAGGCAGTTCTTCCTTTGGGGAAATCACACCAATTTAAGGTGTTTTGAGTTGGACTCCAAGTTGCTTTTCACGACTTCCTTCCCCATATGTCTGTGCTGTCTGCAACTTGATAGGAATAACTAGTGATGCCAGTGAGAAATCATGCGTCAGAGGTAAGCTGAGGCCTCCTGCACGCTGAGATAACTAGGGTGCCATGATCTGGCACCCACACCTTGTGCAACTATGACATGTTTTGAAGGACTGAACAATGTCAGGGGCAGTTGAAAATGGGGCCACCGACTAATTCAGGCTTGTCATCACACTGCAACTGCACAGGTCCCCAGAATGACACCCCTGGGGGGGACTGATGGCACAACCTTAGCCATGTGCATGCAGTTGGGTTTCCCAGGAGGTGAGGAAACACCTGAGGGCCTGCCGGAGCTCCCCATAAGCATCAGGACAGCAGAAGCATCAGGCTGTCCCTACAGACAGCCAAGGAGCTGCACATGGGCAGGAACCAGGAACATCAACTCCAGCTTGATGGGCTACTCTGCTTGGGAAGGTGGCCCGCTGGGTCTCTCTCTCATGTGCTGGCCAGCCCTGAGCTCCTGCAAAGTGCTTTCCTCCAGCCCCCAGCTCCTGCAAGGTGCTTTTCTGCAACCCAGAAAGCCTTAACCCCGCAGCAGAGAAGCAGAGTGTCTGCTCAATGAGAAACTCAACACACCCCACACCACCCTAGTCCTTGGCCTGTTTTCTGGGTGTTTTCTGACTATTTTCAGACTATCTCCATGTTGGCTTGACAACTGGCAGCAGTTAGCACTCGCATTGCAAGCTCAGGACAACATGTTTCGCAAGCTATTTCAAAGGCAATCCATTTCATCCCAAATCAAACGCAGAGTGTTTGCTTTGGCGTTCTTCTCCCCATCCCTCTCCGACAACCTCCCTGTGCAGACCAAACGCGGAGAGCCCTGCACCATCAGCAGGATTTTCACCATGACGCACAGCCCTTATGCAATCACTGAGAAGTTACCACTCTGTAAATTAATTAAAAAAAACCAACAACCCAGCCCACAATTCAAGAATAAACTTCTTTTCTCCTTAACAAAAGCAGCTTACACTTTGAGAGCTCAGCTCCTTCGGCATCAGCCGCTGCCTGCCGAACCTGAACAACAGGGGCTGCTTACACTAACTCCAGTCATCAGCTGCTTCACGATTTCTTTGGACTCAGCCTTAAAAAGATCAAGAAATCCTGCAAAGATGGGCAAGGTTTTCCAAATCCTCCCCTCAGTTGCACCAGGGAGAGCTTTAGCACTTGAGCACAAGCCAGCGCTGGGTCGTGCATGATTTGCCTTTGCTCCCCAAGTCCCAGCTGCTGCAGCCATCCCTCTCTGCTCACTTGCCTTTCTGCTGCTAATAGGGATGTTTCTGAAGCTTATGACTACAGAGAAAGGTAAAGTGAAGGCAATCCCTGAACGCTGCAGGAAAAGGGAGAGGCTGTGTTAAAAAAAGAAGTTAAAGCCTTATGGGTTTTTTTTAGGACATACTTTTCAAGCCAGCTTCATGCCTTTTTTCCCTAAGCCACACTGATCTCGAGTGATAACCCAGCTCTGCTGACCACCCTTTGGGACCAGCCCCACACGGGTTCCCTGCTCCTGTTACGGGAGTGAGTGACTCCCAGCACACACCACCTCCCCACTGGAGCCTTTGACCCCAGTGATGCCATCTGTCACACCCGGCACTGCTCCCCACATCCCTCTGTGCCATGGTGGAGGAGGCCAGTAGCCCCCCAGGAGGGAAAAACAACTCGGTAGCATGCACAAAGATGTCCCCAAAGGCCAGGATGACAGTGGGATCGCCGGCAGAGCTGATCCAAACGTGAATCACGGCCGCTGACAGCCAAATGTGGCCTTAATGAGATCTGTCAGACAATAGCTGACACCAAAGACAATGAGCCCTCGGTGACACTTATGAAACCATTTGTTAAAAGAACCAGGCAGTGCTGTGCAGGAATACAGCTCCGAACACTGCAGGATGCTTCTGCGGCACAGCAGATTGATTTGGGCAGCATCATTTGGAAGGGGCTACTCTCATCCCACCTCACAGGGGCACAGGGCAAGCGGGTGCTTTGTGCCCAGTGCACAGCCAGATGGTACCCATGGGTCTCAGCTACCCATCCTGCATCCAGCAAAAATAAAAACAAGCATCTGGGGAGAGGCTCCCGAGACACAGAAAGAGTAGAACAGCATTTTCAAAGTAAGTGAGAAATATCTGCATCCTCCACACCACTGTTGGGAGTGTTGTACACTGCTCCAGTGGCTGAGCAGGACAACCTGTGGTGAAACCCGTGCTTGCTTCCACCAGGAGTAAAACAAGCCATGGCTTAACTCTGCACTTACACCAATGCGAGGTGTAAAGCATCACGAGGAGGGGTTAGGCACAGATTAAGTCTTTCGAAGCTCCCTACATGATCCTGCACCTCTCCATGGAGCTGCAAAGCCTCTGCAAGGCACAGCGGGAGCAAGCCAGGAGCGCTCCAGTCCGACCGCAGAGAGTTCAGAGGACAGCAATAACCATTTGTCTAAAAAATTTCATCTAGAAAATATAACCTAGGAATAAAGTTTGGAAAAGCAGGGGTTGTTTAGTCTAGAGAAAAGAAGGCTGAAGGGGATATAATAACAGCCTTCAAATATGGAAAAAAATGCTTGCAAAGAGGAGGTGGATACATCATTCTCTGGGTCTGCTGAACTCCTGCAAGGAAAATTTCAGCTTGGAGAAGAAGAAACCTCTTCCTGTGCAATCACAGCAGATGGTGGCTGGGGCAGAGTCCAGCACCAGGGGGTTTCCTGGGCACCTAAAGGCAGCTGATGCCTGGGCACAGGCAGAGTGGCTCCAGGTCTCCAGTCCCACACTGCCCTGGACGGGGCAAAGGTGGCACCAACCCTCCTCTCCTGCGGTCATTTGCCATTTCAGAGCTACACCAGGGCATCGAGACCCAACCTTCTTGAATTACCAGTATTTATTTACAGCCACTGCAGCACCCTGTTAATGAAGTGTTTCATCTGGGAACACAGCTAATAACCAGAGCGAGCCCTAACCTGGAAGAAAGAGCACGCGAGGAGCAACCCCACCACCAGAGGTGTTTTTTTTCTAACAAGGAAACCTGAGAATGTGTTTCCCGAGGCCATCCAGGGGAGCAGGAGCCCTGCTCTGGCCCATGGAGTGGGATGGTTGTTACCACATCCCTGAGCCCTTTCCAAAGGTGCAAGCCCAGCGGGTGATGTGCTGACACTACCGGACTTTCCTTCTGCAAAATGATGCTCTGAGACACCGAGCACATCCACTGGTGGCTCCCCAGAGGCTCTTGCACTGGAAGAGAAGTGATGGCACCTGCTGCCACCAGCGCCGTGTGTCGGCCGGTCACCGTCCCATGGCCAGAATGGAGCCCGCACTGTGGTGCACGTGGACACAGCAGGTTACTTTGCTGCCATTCTCCACTGCGTGGGGCTGCCAGGCTCAATATTTCAGCCTGGAGCCATGGAAACGCACGCCTTGTGGATGAGCACAAGTGGAAGCTGCATCTCGCCTGCAGGTGTCCGACATAAAACTCGAGCTGGCTACAGTGCCGGGAACACAAAGCAGGCTTCTGCTTAACATTAAGGTCTGCTAAGAACACGCTGTGCCATCCCCTCTGAGGCCCTTCCCCACCCCTCTTTAGAACCACGTTTATACCATAAAACATCACCAAGGGAAATAACAACCGACTAAGCAAAGTGATGGCACAAAGATAATCCTCGTGAGCATCACCTCAGCAACCTTGCCACCACAAAGCACTCGGAGGTGCTTAAATCTCACTGTGTGCTTTGCTACACCAGGGCTGCAAGTTGTATTAATTATGAATTATTAAACCACTCACCAAATGACAGCAGAGGGGCCGCAGAGAGCACGTACACCGGGTGTGAGGCTGGGAATGAAGTCCCCCATGAGGGGACACAGCTCTCAGACCCCATTAAAATAAACTCCCCGTGAAGCTGGGCTAACACGGGGTGAGGATATTGCACACAAACAGGGCTGTGCTGACACTGGCTTCTTGCTTTTACATTTATCATAGTGTACATGTCTGTGCATCGCAGTCCTCACCACCCCATACCCACACAGGTCCCTGCCTGCACCAAAACCCTGTGCCCAGCAAGCCAATGTTTTATTGCAGCTATAGAGGGGATGGTGCAGCATCTCTCCTGTCCAGCCCCGCTTGTGTCAGAGCCTGCTCTGTCTCATAGCACCAGGCAGGCCCATCCTCGCCACCTCTGAAACATGGTTTACTTCAAGTTCAACCCCAAGAACTAAAAAGGAACTTAAGGAGAAACAGCCTGCCCCGGGCTTTGTTTATAGCTCAGCCTCGTCTCACTTCAGAGCGACCGCGGGGTGTGCAGAAATAAAGCAGAACCCTTATGTAACTGGAAATGAGGGGAAGCAAACGATTTGGGGGAAGCAGAGTGCTTGCCAAGCAGGTGGCGGTGCTGACAGCCTCCCACGCTGTGCCCCCGCCTGCCATCCCACGGTGTCAGGGCTGTTTCCTACCTGACCAGTCCCTCTGGCTGCCTTGCTGAAAGAAGTCCCTGCACGGCTCCTGCCTGGGAAAGGAGTTGGATTTTAACCTAGAAATGTTCCTGTAATCCCCCTCACAGGCACTGCCAGCTCCTGCATCCTCCCCGGACAAAGCAGGATGGCCAAGATGCTGGGGCAGGGATGTTGTGCTATTGCTTCCACAAACATCTTCTCCCAGAAGCCCATTTGGTTCTCCTCTGGTTTGGTTGTTACCACACGTGCCTTGGCACATCCATGTGTGACACCGAAGGGGTGAAGGTGTGCACATGGCCGGCCCCCATGGTAACCACTACAAACCTCCCACAGCTGAGCAGCAAAAGGCAGGCAAGGGGGGAGAATAAATATTCCTGGTAGATTTATAATGTTTTAGCATTGACCCTTTGGGAAGGAAAACCTCTATCTTCGTATCTTGGGTTTTGAAATGACCCAGCTTGGGTTGGGGAATGTCTCAAAATTGCAAGAATTCCACTCAGGGATTCCATCTTCCAACTTGGAAGCAGTTTTATGCTGCCCATGTCGGGGGGAAATAGGGTGGTAGGAGTGTGCTGGAGAGCTGGGAACCTCCCTTTTCTTAGAAAAAGTCAAGAAGAGCCAGTGTGTCATTTTCTAGCTTGTGTAACACTGCTGAAGTGCCTGGGGTGGCCACTTGCTCCAGCTCAGCTCCAGGGAGAAGTGCACCCGTGGGATGCTGTGCCACTAAGGACATGGGGACCAGCCCCTGGACCTCGCTCACCAGAGTTCCTCACTGCTCTCCCCGAGGGTGCTCAGCAGCTGCTCCCAAGTCCTCGGTGCAGGAGAGGCTGGGCCACTGAATGCTTCTTGGACAATACAAGGCTCTGAGAAGCAGTGCTTTTTCCTTCCCTCCCGCAGCTTTCAGCCCCTCCTCAGGCAGAGGAAGAAGAAGGGACTGGAGACAGATGAAGCCATCAGGTCAGTGCAGCTCAGCCATGCAGGGGTCAGCACTGACCCACGTGCACGTTCACACAGTTTTTCTCTCTGCTTTCTGGGTATATCACAGTTGTCTGGTCCTGGGAGAACAACCTGCTTGGTGCCTCTGGCCTCCTCACAACACAGATGACAGGAGAAACGCGTGCCCTACATGTGCAATCACACACCACCCTGTAACAGCACCACTTTAACATGTTTTTTCCCCAGATTTATGCCTGTGACACATGAGGCTCTTACCCTCACCCAAACTCATTTTCTCAAGAATACTTAAAATCTATTTCTCCTTTTGCATACAACAGTGTCACCACTCAACCTGACTTCTGCCTCCAAAGCACTCCTGCTCTCTGCGAGCTGCACACAGAGACTGCTCCCAGAGAGTAACATTCAGCCTGCAGGTACTTCCTTAAGTGGGCTATTTGACCAGCTGGCATTTCCTGGAAATGACTGCTTGGAATCGGCAGGGATCAGCTCTTGATTTCTAATTCAGCTGCTAGGCACATACAGCGCCTGCAAAACCTTTTCAGAGGGCAACGCAAGCACAGGCAGAGCACAAGTGCTGGGAGCAGGGCTGTGGTGGACTGAGGATCTTCTGGGAAGTGATTAACCTCTGGTAGGATCAGGCTCCTTCTCATGAGAAAAGCTTCCTGGACTAACTCTATCTTAGCATTGTCCTGATTGTTTAATGAAGGGGGTCATGGGGTAAACACTGCTACAGCATCCACTCTTCTGTATTGTTTCTAATGCCATTAAAAAAAAAAGCAGTCAAAGGAAATAAAATATAAAAGATAATATAAAATCCAGCAAAAAATGAACTCTGTTGGAAATTGTGCTGGGAAATATTGCTTGCTCTTTGCTCCTCCATCTAATAGCCATGTTGGGCAGGAGGAGGACTCAGTCTCCAAGAAACTGAGGGATAATCAAACAGAAGCATGGGAGGAAAGGAGAGATGCCCTCCACCAGCAGGAAACTCTGCCCTTTGCCAGTGGACGTGTTTAAATCCCATCAGTATTTGTGGCAATTCCATAAGCACAACCAGAGGATAGCAGAGACACTCCCATCTAATTCAAACCCTAAAATGGAGCACTAGGAGGGTCACAGCTACCTCTGCAACTCGGGTGTCTGCTGGTGGATGACTACCACGGTGAGACAGCAGAGCACAGCTGAGCACTTTAAGGGCAAGTGCCCAGGATTAACAGGGTGTCACAACTCTTTACTGATCCATGGGGAACTGGCTTTAAAGTGATTAAGTAGAGCCTGGTTGGTAAGGTGAAAACCTGGGGTCCCACAGGAGACTTGAGGTCATCTTGACCCATCTAATGGGTGACCCCCAGTCAAGCACTGGATGCATTACAAATATTCTAGGGACAACATCTGTCTCTTCTGGCCAGAGGACAGGGATTACTGCTGCACACCTCATGAGTTATCTGCTTCTACTGATGTCTCCAGCTAATTAGTAGTTAAGTCATAATAGAAACATCACAGCAAAACCTGCTGCCAGGGAGGGACCAGCTTTTGACGTGTGTTCTGCAGGTCAGGGACTGTTTGCCCTTCAGCTCCCTATAAAGAACATTTTCAGCGATGCCATAAAATGTTAGATGGATGCGGGCGTTAATTATCTCACTTTATAAGGTGGAGCAACCATGCAGCACCAGTAGCTCAAAGGGAACCTGCATCTGGATGCCCAGGAGTTTCTTGCAGAGCAAAGCTGAGGTGTGCAGGGTGTTTGCAGGGGCGATGAGCATGGGGGTGAGGAAAGCCAGGCAGCATAGTGCTGTGCCCTGAAACCCCCTGCCCAAAAACCTGCTCTCCTGCAGACCTTAGCCAGGTCACCAAATCTCCCTGTCCTCTAAACACTGCCAATTAAATGAGATGATAATTGTGTCCTCCATAATTGCCCACACGGCCCTGGAGGAGCTGCCTGTTACTGCTGCAGTGCCCTCCAGCTTGAGCTGAGCCAGGTCCCAGAGCAAGGAAAATTACTAGAATCTTACACATTAATAAAAATGTTATCACCTCACTCTGCAGAGGAACTGCTTAAACTTGTTGCAAGCCCCACCATGCTGAGCATCGACTCCAGAGAGCAGGAAAGCAGTGAGTCCTTAAGGCAGGCACTGCCCATAAGGAAATTCATGCTCTGGCTACGTATGGAGGACGGGTGCCTTTGGAAGGTCTCCCTCCCAGCACTTTAAAAAGGGGTTTCTAAAATGAAAGACAGAGATTTTCACTCCAATATGAAGGCCTCGCCACGTTTCCCATCTCCTGACCTATATCCCTGATAACTCATTACGCTTCAGCTCCAAAGCATGCAACAACTTCTCCAATACTTAGGGATTGCTCATCTGAACTCAGAGTTGCTCAAGACTCTTTGTACTGATGGGGTTTACACAATAAAAGTTTCCAGGAACATGAGCAGCTTTGGAAACATGGAGCTTTGCTTAAGGAAACCTTGTTTGAGACAGCAATTCCCAACTCCCTCACCATTTCACATCTATTCTCCTTCGTGTATATCTGAGGCTGTTTGTGCAGAACCCTCTCCAGCTCATTAGCTTCTCCTCTCCCTTCCTGCTCTACCCCTTGCTGCCTAGGGAGGTCCTGGCTGAACACAGAAATCATTTCACATCTTGGCACGGGGCTGGCAACTTCCCTAAACAAACACACCGAAACCCAGGAGCGGGGCGAGGAGGCACGGGCGTAGCAGAGCAAACCTGTCCGTCCAGGATGGGCTGAGCACAGAGCTTGGGTGCAGCAGGGCTCAGTGATGCCCACCAGTGTAACCCCCACCACCCAGTGCCACCACCCCATGGGGTGCCTTCGGGGCCAGGTACCAAACACCCCGCAGGCTGCTCGCTGCCAGGGACAGCAGGACAGACAGGCTCTGTTTTGCAGGGGGCAGGAGCTCCTCAAATGACCAGCAGGAGTAGGGAGGTGATGGTGCCCCTGTACTCGGCACTCGTGAGACTGCACCTTGAGTGCTGCGTCCAGTTCTGGGCACCGCAGGGTGGGAAGGACATTGAGGTGCTGGAGCGAGTCCAGAGAAGGGCAACGAGGCTGGGGAGAGGTCTGGGAAACAAACCTTATGGAGCCCGGCTGAGGGAACTGGGGTTATTGAGCCTGGAG
>VZRW01006391.1:1951305-2042558 GCA_013398125.1 Aegotheles bennettii | reverse complement strand
TTTAGGTTGGATATTGGGAAGAAGTTCTTTACTGGGAGGGTGGTTGGGCACTGGAATGGGCTGCCCAGGGAGGTGGTGGAGTCACTGTCCCTAGGGGTGTTCAAAAAACGGGTTGATGAGGCACTTGAGGCCATGGTCTGATGGTCTAATGGTTAGGAATCTGATGGGATAAAGGTTGGACTTGATGACCCTGGAGGTCCCTTCCAACCACTATGATTCTATGATTGATTCTATGAAATCCAAGCAATGCTTGGCTGCAACAGAGAAAAGCCAGGGGAACAGCAAAGAAAAAGCAAAGCAGCATCCCTGGAGAGCAAACCAGGCCCAGTGTTTTCTTTTCAGAGAAGTTTTCTGCTGAGGGACTTGGAAGCAAGCAGTAGCTGTGCCAGACGAGTGGGCAGTAGCTGTGCCAATAGCTGAGCCTCCCCAGCGCCGAGCTGTGGACCAGAGCCCTGCCACAGACACGTCCCTGCACGCACACCCATCCCCGCAGCCGCAGGATGAAACCCAAACACGTCTGGGGGCAGAGGACTGACAAATATTACCCTGGGATGCACTCGCGAGAGATGGGCTCAGCCTGACAGGACAAGCATCTCGCCTGGCTTTTCCCTGCAGTTTCTACCAGAGGACTGGGGTAGAGGAGGAAAAGAGCTGTGCATAGAGGGAGAGGAATTCCTTTTAACTAGTCACGTGCTCGAGGACTGCATAACATGCAGAAGGGACTAACTGGGCTTATTTCAAAGCATTTTAAAATATTTCTAGCCCCTAAGGGCAGCTGGCTTTGATTTTTTCCCCCCTCTTCACAAAAGGGTGGATTAAAGAGCTGGAAAACATTTGTTTTGAGCTACACAGCAAGGCCAGCCATCTATAAAGCCCTGCGCTTGGTAATCAAAGCAAGCAAAGGAAGAGGGACTGCCAGGCATGCCCGTGGCACCCAGCGGTGGTCCCCAAGCTGCCAGTCACCCCCGTGAGGGGAAGACACCTGCCGTGGCACTGCCCCAGAGCAAAAGGCCATTCATGGCACGGAGGAGGTGCTGAGGTGACCCCAGGGTGACAGGAGCAGGGATAAGGTACCTGTGGCATTGGAGAGGGCGAGGGACTCCATGGAGCCATGGGGAGTCTGCTCGGTGGGTGTCAGGTCCTCTGTGAACTTGAGGGCGTTGATGGGGTGCCGGGTGCGGCACTGCGGCGTTGGCATCCCCCCATCCTCTTCCTCTTCATACTTGGGGACTTTGAGGCTTCCTCTGGTCTCGGAGAAGCTCTGGTTGGACATGTCGCTGTAGCTCTCCTGCGAGCGGAGCCTCCCTGAGTAGTAGTCCTCTCTGCAGTCCTGGATGAAGCTGCCACCGTGGCCCTTCATTGCCAGCGAGGAGCTCCTTTTTGGGTTGCTGAAATGTTTCGCCCATAAATCCGGCTGTGAGCCTGGGACCTGGCTGGGGTTATAGGAGGTCCTTATGTTGCACTGGCTGAGAAGCTGCAGAGGGCTTTGGGACTGACTTTGCTCCATTTTGCTCCCATAGTGATAGAGCTCATCCCGGCTCCTCCACAAGTGCTCCCTGTTGAGGCTCGGTGTCTGGCTGGCCAGGCTCAGCAAATCCATCTGCAGGGACAGCGGGTCCACATCGGTGGAGAGGCGGTTGGAGGTGACCTGCAGCTGGTTGCAGGGGCTGCGTGCCCCCTCCTCGCCTTTGCCCTTGTTCTTGCCAATCTTGGCACTGCGGCGGGACTCCTTGGCTCGTGCGCTCTGGAAAGCTGAGTCAGAGGAGTCGGAGCCATTGGGGTCATCGCCGACGCTGCAGGCCCTGGAGCAGAAGATCTGCCCCTGCTTGGGCAGGAAGGGCCGTCCCAGCAGGGACTTCTTGCACTGGGCGCAGCAGAAGCAGGTCTCGGTGGCGTGCCAGTGCTGACCATCATATGTCATCTGGCCCTGGTCGATACCTTGAGGGGGAGATGCACAGTGTCAGAGTCAGCCCATGGACATCACTTCACACTGCACTTCACACACGCATCCCCTGCAAGCCACATGCACCCAGGCTCACTCCCAAAAGCCTTCAGCAGGGTTTCTCCAACGTGTGAAGTTAAGCCCATTTCTAATTCCTTGCAGGCTGCGAGCCTTTGCTCAGGAGTTACTCAATGTTGGGAAAGGCAGCAGAACCAAGCCTCAAGCTATTTCACATTAAATGGGGATATTTCCAATCATAAAGCAAAGGAATGCAAGAAGTTCTCTATAAAGTCCTTGAACTCAAAGCAATAATATGCTGCTGATTTTCAAAAAAGCCTCCAGCTGAACCATAATGAGGAATCTCTGTTGCCTTGATTAAGTATGTAACAGAGCAGATGACCTCCCCGTCCCTTGCTGCTACCACGACCCCATTCTAACTTTATTTTGGCTATTGGGGTCCCTTCTCCAAAAGGGAGCAGAAAGAGCTGGCCCTAGGGGTCAGAGCACACGCCCTTGCCTTGCACCCAGTCAAATTTCCTGGGTTGCCCCCACCAGCCCTCCTTGGGTTAAGTAAAGGAACTTATGCAGAGGGTCTGTGCCCTGCTACTGAAACCCTGAGGAGCACACGCCAGCTGCACACACAGTGCTCTTGGTCAGAGCTGTGAGGAAAGCCCCTGAGGTTTCAATTATAACATTTATTCGCTTGTTTAAGCTGCTGTTCACAGCAGAAGACCCTGTGACCTGAGAAACTGCCACCACGGGTCGGCTGGCCGGCACAGTGGGGGCTGCACCACATGGGCTTGCACACCCGCCCCAGCCGTGCTACTGGGGGGGGCAATCACCACCAGGTAATTTACAAATGAACACTACATTAATGGTTCATTTTATTCCAAGCTAAATTTGCTCTAGTGCAATTGAGGTGTTTTTTTTTTCTCTCCTGATAATGAGAGAAATGCTTTTACATTGGAGCGCTGTGCTTGTGGACAAAGGAGAGACAAGACAGTGGGTGGGATTTTATCAGCTCCTTTTCCAATGCCCTGAAGCCATCTCGCAGAGGAAGAGCACAGCCTCTTCCTCCAAGCCTTGGCTACCCAACCCAAGCCTTGCAATTCTTAAGCACGCACCTACCTCTGATTTACGTGGCTCTTATGCACAACACTAAGTCATTGCAATGTGCAGCAAAATGGGTGTACTCCCTCCTTTGCTAGAAATATGCAGATATGCACCAAAACAGGCATTTTGCCACAAAAACCTGGCAGTCAGCAGGCTCTGGACGGATGGACAGAGGGGAGGACAGCAGATGGGGGAAGCACAAGAGAAGGGAGCATGCAAGAAGCATAACAGCTGCTTCTTCATCGCTCCGCAGCTGAGCTTTCGGGAAGGATGTGCTGCAGGTCACAGCAAACACGTCCTCCAAGTGCTTTGCTGAAGCCCTGAGTTCCCCCCCCCAAAACTCTTGCCATCTGGCCATTGCACAAGAGCAAAACGGTTATTTTTTTTTATTTTCCCTGCAGCCTATGAAATATTTGAACATGTGAGCTCACCTCCATGGACAAAGAAAGGGCTGCCCACCCACCTGCGAGCATGTGCAAATGCTCAGCCAAGTGGCAAACGGGATTTGGGCTTCCCACCCCCCGAGTGCTGGGGGGACAGCCAGCCCCCAGAATAAAACACATTTTAAATCACTGCTCTGGAAATGCAGATTGCCTGCGATGCATTGTTTCCTTCTGTCTGAGAACATCTATCTATCCTTTAGCAGGTTGGCTAAAAAAGGCAAACACAAACAATAATGATGTCTAATGAACGAGCATCTTTCCTGTCAGTAGCTCATTAACTCCTGTGATCCTTCGGTAAGCTTGGCTGGGAAAAACCTGAGTCAAAGAGCCAGGCTGCTTACAGGGAAATGAGGTTTAAAGGAAAAAAAGCATGAATTATATTAGGCCAGGGAAAGCTTTCACTAGTTGCAACGGCTCCTGAGGTTCCTCTCTGACAGTCCTCCCCTCTCCGACCACGACAAGGGATAAGCAGTGGTTTAACCAAACAAATCACTGTGCTAGATCCTTGTCGGGATGTGAGAGGGGCACGAGCTTCTTCAGATGCTGCAGGGCTAGAGCAGACCCTGGCCTTCAGCCCCAAGTCATTGTCAAACACTTAATGCAAGAGGGCAGGACACGTACCGATGTGCTGGGCGCAGGTGTCGCAGTACTCGGCGTAGAGGGACTCGAAGCAGCTGCAGCAGTAGGGCCTGCCATCCTTCATGATGTACCTCTGGCCCCCCAGCACTGTCTCGCATTCAAAGCAGCAGAAGTGCTTCATGTGCCAGTGCCGCCCTTCGGCCTCGGTGCATTCGTCGGCAAAAATGATCTGGGGAGGGGGAGGGAGGAAACACAAACGTGGAGCAGAGTCAGTCAGAGAGGGGACCTGGGATGGGGTCACCAACCTTCGTGTCTCCTGCCTGTGCACAGCAGCTGTGCCCCTTTGCTCATACAACCCTTAAATTTTGCAGCTCCCCTCTCCCGTGGTTTGACTTATGGCAGAGGAACTCATCATTTCTCAAGGGAATCCACTAAAATGCAAATACCTCAGGACCGTGCTAGTGCATGGGCTACAAAGTGTTAAAGAAGAGCTCTCAGTAACATGCTCGTAAGCACATCCATCAGCAGGAGGGGTCGATCAGGGTAATAAACACGCTTATATACAACCTATCGATCTGGTGGACTTCTGAAGAACAGAGCAGCCACTTACTAAAACACATTTACCCGTCTCTGAAACAGTGACCCGAGTACAAAGGATGAGCGAAAACACACGGAGAAGTGGCAGCTCTCTGGAGAGGAGAGCAGATGGGGTTACCTGGCTCCTCACCATCGCCTCTACCCTGGCCCATGTGCTTATACAGATGATCGTAGTCACTGTACCACTGGGGAAACTGAGGCACAGACTGCTGTTAAGAGTGGTTTAGTAAAAGAGCCATCTGAAATGGTTCCAGCAGATGCTTTCTTGCTGTCTCTACTTCCCATTCCCACTCCATCTCCACTTCCAAAGCCAAGCCAGGGGATCATGCAGTAGCCCAGCTCTGCTCCCTGACTCTCTGCCTGGCACAGGTCACACCAAAAGCTTTTCCCCTGTAGCTCCTCTTACCCCTGAGTTCCTCTTTTTTTTTGCAATTAGTGCCGGATGTTTCAGGGGGAGAAATACATATTAAATAAGGAGCTGAATGAAAGACTTGTATGAGAATTTGCAAGGATAAAAAGTACACGAAAAAAAATTATCAAGACTAAGCTGCAAGGAAATGGGGCCAGTCAAATGGTTAGGAGTTGGTTTATTACTGGTAACGTTACAAATTTAATTGGATACATGCGTTCTTTATATCTGAAGTGCATATAGCCTTGGATTTTTAGTTTTACATGCTTGCATAGATGGGACGTGGTATTTTATAGTACATATGGTTTTCCACACTAGAGTTTTCATAACTGTAAGAGACAGAACAATTTCCTCCACTGGCCTTTTAAGCAGAGATTGACACTTGAGAAACACTCAGAGGTGACTCTGTACAGTTTTCTATATTTGTTTTGTATTCCATTTGTTCTGCTTCCTACAGCCCCTTAATCTCCTCTCTGAAAGCCTATTTCATCTCACAGTGTACTCAAAAACTGCTGTCTTGTAGGAAAACCAGAACTCATCCCACTAGAGGCTTCTTCTGCAGAGACAGAGGAGAAGGGAGGACCACCACACACAGCTGGGCTAACATCACACAGCACAGGGGCTGTGCTGTTGGTGGAAGTGCTCATGGAAAGGCCCCCCAGCTCCCTGCATGTAGACGAGGATCTCAACAGGCCTATGTGGATTGCTACTAAAAATCCCTGAGATCATAGAATCATTTTGTTTGGAAAAGACCTTTAAAATCATCAAGTCCAACCATTAACCCAGCACTGCCAGGTCCACCACTAAACCACGTCCCTCAGCACCATATCTGCATGTCTTTTAAATACCTCCAGGGATGGTGACTCCATCACTGCCCTGGGCAGCTGTGCCAGGGCCTGACAACCCTTTCAGCAAAGAATTTTTCCCTAATATCCAATCTAAACCTTCCCTGGCACAACTTGAGGCCATTTCCCCTTGTTCTATCACTTGTTACTTGGGAGAAGAGTCCAACACCCACCTGGCTACAACCTCCTTTCAGGGAGCTGCAGAGAGAAAAAAGGTCTCCCCTCAGCCTCCTTTTCTCCAGACTAAACACCCCGAGTTCCCTCAGCTGCTCCTCATAAGACTTGTGCTTTAGACCCTTCACCAGCTCCGTTGCCCTTCTCTGGACACTCTCCAGCCCCCCAATGACCTTCTTGTAGTGAGGGGCCCAAAACTGAAACCCCAGGAAAAGCTTGCACGAATCCTTGGCAGAGCCAAAGCATCGTATTTCGTGTGCACGTCTCTGTGCAGAGGCCAGGGTGGATGGAGGGGAAACACCATCCATTTGGCCAGGGGATCCCTCTGGTGCCATCCCCATGGCAGACACCGTGGTGAGCTGGCTCTTACCTCGTCGCACGCGGCGCAGCGGGGCTTGAGGCACTCAGCGTGGTGCCTGCCACAGTAGATCTTCCCGTCTTGGTAGAAGTAGATCAAGTCAACCAGCAGCTCGTTGCAGATGCTGCAGATGAAGCAGGGGGGGTGCCAGCAAACGCCGTGCCCTGCTCGCGAGGCGAAGACGGCCATGTCCCCTCCGTTGATCTGGCCACCACACTGTCAGAGAAGCTGGTGTTTAGTGGGGCTGGGAGAGCCCACTGCTGCCCATCACCACCCAGCTGCTTTTGTAACAGAAAGTGCTAATTCACAGCCTCTTTCTACTCTCTCTTAATCTCTTTGCATCCCCGTTTTACGGCCAAGATACCCACAGCTTCCCCCCTGCATGAGGCCAGGACCTGAAGTGACTGCTCCACCACAGATATTGTGGGGTGCTCTTGGCACTCTCCCCGTCAGACCCCCAGTGCTCACAGCTGGCAGAGAGCATGGGGTGGGTGCTGCTCCTCTGAGCTTCACTTAAATTCAGGGATTCAAAAGCCATTCTGCTCACGCCAGCTCGTTAGCTGCTACCCACCTGCTCGCAGATGGCTCCCGTCATGGTTACAGGGAACGGCCGGACATTGCCTCTCCCTAAATTTTCCCTCTTCCTTTGATTGCTGAAGAGCTTGAGCTCCCTCTTCTCCTCCTCATCCAGCGAATTGCAATAGCGGACCTGAGAACACAATTGATGGTTGGTGTTAAGGGTGTCTCTGGCTCCCTGGCCAGTGAGCCACAGCCCCATGGGCTCCGCAAACAAACTCGGCCCTTGACCTGGGGGAAGCTGGAGAAACGCAGCTCTCTGGGCTTCAGTCAGCCCAGGGTTCAGCCAAAATTTCAAGAGGTAGAGATGAGAAGAAACAGCAGGAGGAAGGTTGCTCTCCAGGCACTAGGTTTGTAGCCAAGTCTTAAAAGTTAGGTCCTCCAAGTCCCACCCAGACCCAGCAATCAGAGTGACGGTTTTCCTGCTCTACCTATGACAGAGGTCTCACAGCAGCTTCAAAATGTTTTATTGGCATTTCTAGAGCACAGCCCATTTTCCCTGGGTAAATGATGGAGTTCCAGTCACTTGGCAACTCCAGCTTCCAGCATATGGTCAAGTTTGCACATATGCAAAACCTCTGTGCTGGAAGGTAATGAGGAAATCAGTAAAATAAAAGGATATAAGCAATGAATGATACAATTTCCCCGAAGCTTATGAAATGCTGAGGTTTTCCTGGTTATTTCCATCCTGCAGGCTTGGCTCTTGGCGATCGCATCTCAACAGAGAATATGACTGAGGAGCCAAAGTGGCCACGTGCAGCACCCAATCCAGACTCTGTTATTCGGTGACCAGGCTCACAAGCAGGAGCAACCAACATGAGCAACCAACACAACTTGAATCTTCAAAGGCCCAAAACTGAGCACGAGGGGGAACTGGATGCAAAACCTGTCACTGCAGTAAATCCATGCAGGGTTGTGCCTCCAGCCTGCAGGAGCATGGGCTGCAGTAGCAGCATTGGTGTGTATTTATTTTACATTTTTCAGCTGTCGGAGGCTGTGGGTTCTCAGTGGCTGCCAGGGAAGGCGGGCGGGCAGGTTGGGGCCCGAGGGTGCATGGGAAGAAGCCCCTGCCCAGTGCCTGGAGCTCCCCCGGTGCTGGCAGCGCCGCGCTGTGCCCGTGGCACCCAGCCACGTGCAGGCAAGCTCGTTAAAATCTGACCTAGATCAAACAAGTTACCTGCACGTATTTTCCAGAGCGGCTTCTTCAGAAAGCAGCATGAAAATGATTTTTTTTGTTTACACAGGGAAATTTTGCGGGCTACCAGAAGCCAGTGTTCTCACTGATGAGAACGGGGTGTCAAAGACCAGACCCATTTTGCTGCCTCACATCTTTCTTGCGAGACGTAAGGTTTATTTGCTCTGACTGGTCTTGACTCAACCTCTGGCTTGCCAGGCTCTCCCAGCTCACGAGGCTCAGCCCGGGTCAAACCCCTCCTCAGCACACGCGCTCCCACCCCCAAGGTGAGTCGGAAGCAGCACTTGGGAAAAGGCTTTGGCAACTTCAGATCTGGCTCTAGCTGATCTCAACAGCATTTCAAGTCACTTTTAATGCAGTTTTGGTCTCCGAAGGCTGAGAAAGTGCAGAGAACTGAAGAAGGATGATTTTAAAAACGTTAACTTTTGAAACAAACAACTCCCTCTCTACCTCCAACACAATGCAAGCAGGGAGCAAACACAGCAGTTAAATAGCAACGTGAGCAAAGTCCAAGTAAATTCCCCCAAAAAGCAGAAAGGGCTGACAAAGGACCAGTCATGCTTCCCACGAGCAGCCCAGGAGGTGCGTCCCCTCCTCACCACCGCCCTGATAGATCTCCAAGGACACTTTTTGGGTACTCACCTCATTGTCGTGTGGTGGCAGCTGGTGCAGAAGCTGCTTTATGCGAGATTTTTCTCCTGGGCTGTTGACATAGGGGACCTTGTCCTCGGGCAGGCAGCTGTAGTACTGGTGCACCTACGGAGCAAGAGAGGGGACTGTAGTGGGGCTCCCCGGCTGATCCCCTTCCCGGCCAGCAGCCACCCCCCAAACCAGTGGGCGCTGGGTCTTCCTGATGATTTCAAGCAGGGAAACGCAGAAAGGGGCTGCTTTGGTTCTACTGCCTTTTCTCCACCGAGGAAGAAGGGTGGCAGAGGAGCTGGTTACCGTTTGCTGGGTCAGCCTCCATAGTGTTAGCATGCTGCGCTGGCTGCGGGGATGTGTCGGCACCTGCCTCGGCAGGGGAGGTTAAAAAGGCTGTGCCCCAGCAGCCTCCGTGTTGCCGGCTATCTCAGCCTCCACCTCCATCAAAACCCTCCGGGCTTTCTTCTGCAGCAATTTGTGGAAATAAACAGCAGATAAGAATCTGTTGGAAGGCTCGGTTGTTCTCTTTCGTCTCGGAGCATATAATTAAAATCAGCTACTAAAAAGGCAGCGTGGTGGGGCACGGCGCTCTTGGAGCCCAGTGGCAGCCTGGAGAGGAAGCACATCCCGAACCCCAGCGTCTCTCCTCCAAATGCCACACCTGGGATGTGTACTCAAGGGCCGGGCCAGGCACCGGGATGGGACTCACTGCCCCAGGATCAGCTCCGAAATGGCCACGGTGACGCTGAATGGCTTGGAAAGAACATGGAGAAGGTAAAGGGAAGGAAAGCGTGGCTGGGATTGGGAGTCTCTGCAGCCCCAGATGCCCCCGGATGCTTGGGCAGGAGCAGAGGGTTGGATGGCTTCCTTAAACATGTGCTTGGCTAGAGAGATGCAAACTGTTTTCCTGGTGCATACAGCTTTCTGCCTTTGCTGTGGTGGGACTAACCCCCTGAGATGTTCCCTCGGCTCTCAGACACTGCAGCAATCCCTTTCAGAGCAGCTGCACTGCCTGCAGCTTTCGCAGGCTTTTTCCCCAGCGACACTTGCTTTGCAGTTGCTTCTGATCAGCTTTTCCCCTCACTGTATGTTTTGGGCTTTGACCTAGAAGACACCACCTGGGCTGGCTTTCCCCAGAGAAGCCCTCTCTGTCTGCACAAACCCCCAGCATCTGCGGGATGACAAGCTACTGCAGGTCACCAGGAGGGATGAGGGCACAGAGGCTGGCTGGCAAGGAAGCTGCTCACACGCTGCGGGGGGGGGCTCATACAGGGAGATATCTTCAACAGGAAGAAATCACTTTTTATTCCAGAAAAAATATCCAAAGCTTACATTATTCAGGAAGAATTACTCTGCATTCAGCTTGCTCCCTGGTGTCATTCAGAGCTACCTGTGAGCAGAGCTGCTCCAGTGCTTGCAATCACTCATTTTCCTCTCATTTTATGGTTCCCTTCCAAACCAACCCTGACATCCACCTTTCCCATCATTAGGTTTTGTGGAAAGGGAGATTTTTAGCAGATTTCCCCCCTGTAACTCTGCAGTGTTGACGACAGGGGAACTGCTCAGGTCATGAAGCTGAGGAACATGCTGAGCATACACCACTGCAAAATCCTAAATTTGTTTTACTAAGGCACAGCAGAAACAGACCCACCAGCTATGGAAACTGTCAAAGAAAGAAAGGTTGCTAAGTATTGTTATGTTGAAAAGAAAACAAACTATGTACATTAGAATACTTACTTTGCATTTATAAAGCATCCTTCATCCAGGAACATCAAAGCACATTAAAAACACTTAAATTCTTATGACACACTACACGAGATGCTGGAAAGGACTATTTGCAGCAGAACGATGTTAAAATAGCTCCCTGAGTTCATGCTGGTCCCTAGCAGAGCTTGCAGCTGAAGATCTCCCAGCGCTGCCCCAGCTGCCATACCTGGTACTGAGCAGCCAGGCTACTGCACTGCCACTCCACGCCTTGCCGGTCGGTACCGATGCCTGCTGGCTTCTCCCAGCCTCATTCCCCACGTGCAGACAGGCTGCACGATTCCCCCTGCGCTCAGGTTGGTTGGTTTATGTTTTTATTTCTTGCGATGAAGTTTTGGGTTTTTTTTTTCCATTCAGTCCTTGAAGTTGGCTTCATTCAGGAATTACTTTTTTTCTTTTTTTGAAGAGCTGCCAAATTCCATCCAGTCCCTAAAGCAACGAGCTGTGAGACGCTCACCCGAGGCGGAAAGCAGGGATGTGAGTTTTCCCTTTGGCAGCCCTGGTGCTGCCTATCCCAGAGCCCGACGCAGTGGGATGTACGTGCCCAGCTCCGCTCCTGCTTCCGCTGGGAAGTTTTCCATTTAGTCTCTGCAGGTCCACGGGAACTGGCTCCCATTGCACCAGCAACATAGCTCAGCAGGGATGGGCAATTTGGTTTGAAAAGCAAAACAAAATAAATATAGCAGGCTGCAACTTGTGTTCTGTTGCCTGAAATAACCTGGAAGGGTTTGCTTTAGATCCACATCAGCCAAGGGGACCTTCTGCAGGGGTGCTCATGGAGGGGATGGAGCAGAAGCAGCTGCTAGTCCTTGCCCAGTGCCCGCAGGACATCTCATGGGGAGAAGACCCTTTCTTTATGCCTGCTGACGGCTTCCTCCACTGTTGCCTTCACATCTACCATCCCTCCTTGGGACAAAGCTGAACCAGGGGGACACACAGATCCTTTCACCTGGGGCATCACTCCCATCCTGAGAGGTTCAGCCAGAGTGCAGGTGAAGAGCAGAAGGATGCCCCTTGCTTAGGCTGACATTAATCCAGGCTTGTGCAAATGCACTGTCTCATCCATCTACTGATTCCCTGTGGGATGCACTTGGCTTCCTGGGCAGGAGAGCTGAGCCCAGAAGGGATGGGGTCACAGCTGCCACTGCCCCCTGCCTCTGTGCTCAGCCAGCTGCTGGCAGCATCCCAGCCCGGGAGCGAGTGGCCGGCGGTTGGGCTGGCACAGCCCGGGCAGGATGCTCAATAAGGAAAAATAAAGAAGGAAAAGGGGCTTTTCAGATAAACTTGGTTTCCAGGGAAAAAGCCTGCAGAAAATGTTAACTCGCTGGAAAACTAAAACTGCTCAGTCTGCACTTTGCTTTTGTACAAAAGGTCACTGTTTTCTGCGAAAAGAACTCCTCCCCTGCCCAGCTCTGGTTCGAAGCGCGCACAAGCCTTTGTAGCTAATGAGCCTTGCAGGGCCACTGTGGCCAAAGGGCCTGATCCAGACCCCCCAAGCACCGGCAGACAACTCCTCACTGACCTTACAGGCTCTGCAACATGAGCTGCATCCAGATAAGGAACACAGTGTGGGGCAACAACCCAGGACGGATAACATATCCCTTCTAAATCATGTGCTATCTTTAACTGTTTTATTATTAAATACTTCTGCCGTGCAACACAGCAGCTCCACATCCTGCTATTTCCCTTCACAACAGATCTGCTCAGCCCATGATTATCCTAGCAAGCATCATTAACACACACAAGCCACGTGTGGGGCCGGGCTAGGTTTTGTCCTCAGTTTCCTCACCTGCCCCTCTTTGCTCTCACCTCTGCTCTCATCTGGATGGGAAAAACCACAGAGGAATATGAAAAACATGAGGCTGAGTTAAAATAAGTTTTCAGACAACATCAGGGGCCCTGATGCCATGGGGATGGGATGGCCAGCACACTGGAAGCCAGGCTGGCCATGGGTGCTGGATGCTGGGTGCCGTGGCCGGGCAAGCCTCGTCCTGCCCTGGGGAGGTCTCCCAGGAGCTCGGACAGAGCCCACAAGAACCCGGCGCAGCAGACATTGATCTTCCCAGGGTGTTAGTCTCACCTTCAAAAGGAAAATGTCAAACGCCAAGTTTTGCTAACAAAAACTGACACACATTTTGGAAATTATCAGCTGCTTGGAGCTAAAAGGGGAGGGCATGGGGGGAGAAGACAGAAATTAAAAAAGAAAGAAACCAGGAGAAAGGAAAGAACATAATGTAAAACAAGAGAAGAAAAAGCCTTTAAAGTGGAGCCAACTTTATTCAAAGGCATTGAGGAAAGTAATTACATTAGTTTACAAATGCCTTTGTGTTCTTCAGTCTTCCTAGGTTTGGGGTGTGTTTTCAGTTTAGCTTTGACAGTTTACAAACCTACCCCATCCCCGCTAAATGAAAGCAGGACTGGCAGCTTCTCCTGGCAGTCCCAGGGGTGACCAAAGACAAAACCCACGATGTGAGCAAAGTCTTACACCTTCTCCTAGAAGGAAAAGTTTGCAAATGACCTGTGAAGTTAAGCCCTTGATGAAGGATCTCTTTGATCAATGAATTAAAGGAGGCAGAGTGGAAATATCATGCTGCTTATGCCACGAATTGCTGTTGGGAAACAGCATTCAGTTGTACTCACCCCAAGTACAACACCCCTACCGAAAGCACCCACCAAACCGGGCTGTTGGGGATGACTGTACCGCTGGGACGGACTACAAAGAGCACGCGGTGTCCTGGTGTGGCTCAGCTGATGGGTGCCGACTTGCTCAGCTCCAGCACATCCAGCTGGGCAATCCCGCCTCGGCTTTCACCAAACCAAACCAACTGCAAAACCGGCTGCGAGGCTTTTGCAAAGAGCTCTGTGAGAACAGTACAGGCTGGCCTGTGTGCAGCACAGTGCCTCGACATGGATGTCCCCAAAAGGGGGGACCTTGGTGGGTCTGTCATGCTACTCAGGCACAGCACAATAAATCATCGCACACAGTGGAGTCTGTTCAAAATCCAGGCATGTTAGCATTCTCCAATGTCTCACCATGCCCAGGAGAGCATCATTCCCCTGGGACCATCCCAGAGCCCTGGCAGCCCACCCCACGCCACCCAGGAGCTGCCAGCACAGCGCTGTGCGGAGCAGTGGCTGCCGGTGCGTGTCTACCCGTGCTCACCTGCGGCCCCATCCCCTGGCTCGCTGCACCCAAGCTCCCATGAGCAGGAGGAAGGAGGCCAGCAGCTCCAACAAGCCTGTGCTAGCTCGGGCAAGCAGGGCTGCTCCCGTGACTCGCCTGTTCCTCCCCAGCGCTGGCTTTTAACCACACGTCAGGCATTAAATGATCTTTTACACCGAGCACTTAAAACTGACAGAAACTAATCTGGTGTCTTCAGGGTTTCTCTCACTCCTGCTGTACGCCCTTGGAAAAGTAAAGAGGAAGCAAACAAAACAAGCCTCACGCAAATAACCCTCCCAACGTGCCTGCGAAGCGCTTCAAGTGCTCGTACACGTAGGCTCACACATGAGCTTCACAGATGACAGCACGTGCGAGGCTGGGAAGCGGGTTCAGTGTGCTCTGGTCCAAGGCTGCACGTCCTCCTCTTCTGTGGCCATTAGGATACAAAGCATTTATTTATTTCTTGAAGCAAAACAATCCTTGCAGCAAGATCAGATGCTCTGAAACAGTGAGGACAGTGGGAACTGCTGGTTGGGTCTGCTGAGCGTGGGGATGCAGCCAGGCACGCACGCCAGGAGGGAGCTGGGGTCCCCCCTGAGACTCCACAGCCCTGGTTGGGAGAAGACTCTTATCAACCCCAGCAAGTGGCAGCGGGAGGCAAATGCAACCCCTGGCGCCACACCGCCCAGCGCCCCATGATGCTGGGTTTGCTCCCAGAAACCCACTCCTGAGTCACAGGGACAAAGGCAGCGAACAAAGGAAAAAACATTTTCCTAAATGCTATTTGTTCTGGCACGCTCTGTGCCTCTCCGTGCGCTCCTCTCCCACGGCTAACGGCAGCCGAGTCGCTTGAGCGTTGCAGCTCACCAGTGGAGAACGACAACCATTCCTGCCAAGCCTTTGGAGCCGTTCTCGGTCTGTAAGAGATCCCGCAGAAACATTGCTTCCTGCTGGCATCAAAGAAGAACATTTGAATGAAGGCCGTGCATCCACAGTTTTAGACGTGTGAAAGCTCATGCCATGATTTTTCTTTTTTTTTAAGCAGAATTTGGATTTGGAATAAAAGAAGCCAGGAACAGTGCTTAAAGAAGCATCTGAGAGAGGTCCTTATGCTGTCCAGCAGAGCCGCACTCCCATCGCCAAGTCCCCTGGAGCACCAGCAATTACAGTGATCATCTGGCGCATTGATCAGAGCTGATAATTCCCCTGGGTCTGCCACTTAAAATGCTCTTGTATTTATAAGGCACAGGGTAGCATACTGGAATAATGCTGCAACAAGAAAAAGCTGTAATTTTGTGCTGAAATAAAGCTCCAGGACAAGCTTATATTGGGATTTCTCTGTTTTCTTTTCTACTCCCTGCTCTTCCCCTGCCTCTTACCTCTGCTGCCCACCACGTGGCTACTTCAAATTCAAGAACCAAGCGAACCTCATCAAGTGAGTGGTTTTGTTTCTGTGGCCCACCAAAAGCAGCTGATTCCCTCCCTGCTAACCAGATTATTCAAGGATTAAAGAATTATAAGAGCTTCCATCATCTCACGATGATCAGGCAAACACTCCAAGACACAGAAACAGAGCAAAAGCCCAGACACATGGTTTCATCACCTCTTTTTGCAGCACTGCATGCACTCACACCTTCACCACAGCTCCAGGGCAGAAGGAATAGCTCCAGCATCTCCTAACCCACCCCAGCTCCCCCAGGTCAAGCATAGGCATCGCACATGGAAAAGCATTTAGTGTTGGGGATTGCTGCTCCATCCACCTGGCAAGCATTCCCATCCCTCTGATGCCTGGAGGATGGATTTAGACAGCTCCAGCCTTGAAATAAGAGCTGCTAACTGCCAGGCTATTTAGATACTGAAAGAGTTCACTAAGGAGGTGATGGACTTACCGCTACCTCCAAGTGAAATTGGAGATCTTTTAAAAATGTGCTGAAATGCAGCTTTTGGATAAAATACTACAGCGTGCACGTGTGCAAGGATAGAGCTTGAGGTGGCTGCAGCTTCTGGCACTGTGTACATGAGTTACAGCTCCTCTTCACCCCCCTCGGCTGCCCATCTGGCATGCTCTGCTCTCAGGATCAGGACCAGGATCTACCAAGGATGGCAGAGTTTTTCATAGGGCTTTTGTCCTTCCTCTACCTGGCCATAAATTAGCTCATTTGCTCCCCACTGCTATGCAGGCTTGGGGCACAGGGTTGCTTTGGTCTGACTTGTTCCTTCCTTGCCGCATGGAAGACTTCAGTCTCCTGGGGAATGAAACAGTTTGCTGAACTTATAGGGCTCAAGAAAGGACAAGAAGGTAAAATGCACTCGATTGTGACACATAGGCAGAGGCACATGTCCCCCAGAGAGGACTGTCCCAGATAATGTACTTTCTACCACACCATGGTGGTGAAAGTGGGTATCTTCAGGTAAGGTGTAAATGCATGTTCAGTGGAGGTTCATCTCTGCCCTCCTTTCCTCAGTTCATGACCTGAACAGCAACTGATGAAACTTGGAGGTTTTGTAATTCAAGCCCCTGCTATACGTTTGGTAGAAAATCCAGAACAGGAATCAACACATACTGAATAAATTCCCCATGACAGTTTGGAGTTTCACACCACACTGCAAAACTCTTGAGGTCCAAGCTCTAATGGTCACCTCAGAGGAAAATGGTCCCCTGAACCCCCATGGTACTAATTTTAGCTCAGACAAGATTTTCCTAACTTTTTAAGGGACTCGATCAGAGCAACTGTGCTGACAGCAAGAGGGAATTAAGCTCTCATGGCACATACAAGGGTCTTGAATGCTGTCACGCTGGAGCCATACAGAAAGCCACACCACAGCTGAAGCAGAGCCCCATCTTTTGTTTAATTGGAAATCTGTGCCCATAATGAGCTGCTCCTATTATTGAGACACAATAAGGACAGAAATCCTCAAAAATCCCTTGTATTCAGAAATTCAAGCTGGCATGTCATAACCCCTTTGGATTTCTCCAAACCACAGGCCTGAGGAATCCAAGGCTGCACATTCACATGTATTTACACATGCCTTGCCTAAAAATGTGAAAAACACATCATAAAAGTACTTATTTTTAAGCATCTGCCCTCAAACTTATGTCATTGCAAGGAGGATCAGCTGTTGGACTGCCAGCCCCAGCAGACAAACTGGCTCCTGAAATTGTCTTTCCTCATCTTCGCAGCCAGGCCCGGTCTGGATTCTGCTTTGCTGATGACACTTTTCTATTGGGTTCTGCCCATGTCAAGACTTTCACACATATTTATCCAACCAGTGAGTGGCAGGCAGGAAAAAAGAGTATTTCTCAAAGCCCACATCCAGAGCTTCTGCCTCACCTCCTGTACAGCCACCTCTCCTGTGCCCATCTGCATCCACACCTTACAGAAGAGAGGTCCCTCTTCTGATATCAGACAACTTCTCATCGAGGTCCAGTCCAAGTGGAGTTAGAGCCCACAGGAGCCTCTTGGCCATCCTGTGTAGCTGACTGCTATTAGAAGAAACCACACTTTCTAATCATGTTGTAATTTATGGAGCTCAGTCTTGGGTTCTTACCCATCACTCTCCCTGTTGGCAGGCTGCCGCTGAGCCTTACACCTCTGATGGTTTCAAATCTCTTCCAATTTCCTGCCTGAATGCATTTGGAGACAGTTTATATCCATGTTCATGTGCCAAAGTTGGAGCTTGAATAACTGTTCTTCCTCCTTTAATGCACAGGGAGCGAGCATAACCCTTTGATTTGCAAGGTTTAACAAACCAAGCTCTTCTAGGCTCCTCAATGAAATAACATTTCCAGTCTCCTTCCAGTTTATATCCCTCTTTCTTGAGCAGTTGTTGTAAATTTAGCCAGTTTTCCAGATGATTTCTGACCATACCTGATGCAGTGGTATTACAACATTTTTTATATTATCATCTTCATCCCTGTGTTATAAACCTTATCAGAAATACGTAATATTTATGGCTGTTGCATAGTAGCAGACCACTTCATAGTCCTGCACACTGATGAGCCATAGCATAAGGAATTCAGCTCCACTCTTCAGTGCAATGTCTGGATCATTATTTGTAAACCCTGGACCAATGCTTTTTTTCCTTCAGGTAGTGGGCATTAAGTAGCCACCATGATTTTCACATAGTTGACATGTACCACAGAGCAACTGATGCCTGAATTAGTGTCCATGAATCCAGCGAGACCTCGTAGGTTTGGGTTGATTCCCTTTTAGATTATACTTAACATTTTAAGCTACGGATTGAAGGGACTCTCCAGAATCTGAAATGACCTACGGTAACTGCCGAAAACTGATGTCATGCTCGTTGGCCAACTTTCCCCCCATGAAATCCTGTAAATTGCTGTGCTGAGTGAGACGTGAACGCTGTCTCCTAAGAATAGCGAGGTAGGAAGGCTGCCGTCCAAGTATAATAAGAAAACTGCATTAGTCTTTCAGGGGACCACTTACCTCCCCAGCTCATACGCTGCGTAGAGATTTTAATAAAGTAGAATATTGCAGAAAAAGTTGTTTCATTTCATCTGTTTCATGTCAAAGAAATACGACGGAGAAACAGCGGAAGGCAAAGAATAATTCACTGCCTGCAAACCTGTGTTTTCAGCCCAGCCTGATGGCAGTGTCCTCAGCCGGAGTGGAGCCCACCAGCTGCTCCACGGCAGACATCAGCCTGCCAGAGGCTCCACATCACGTACGCACACCTGACTCATCGACCAGAAAGCCACACGCCTGTCTGCAGCCTTGCACAGCTCTATTAAGTGGCTGCTGAGGCACCTCCTACCCCTGCAGAAGGCAAAGGGCACCTTCCCGCACCCGGGGCATCCCCAGCCCTGTGACACCTGAGCATACGGTAACTCCAGGAGCTGCTCTTCACCCAGGGACAACTCCCAGCCCTGCATAGTGGCTCTTTCAACAGCCCAGGGAAGTCACACTTTGCTTTTGTCTCCTTAGTGGCTCATCTGACATGTGAAAGGTCCCAAAAGGGCTGGCAGATGAGCTGTGCTGGAAGGATTTCAGCGCCTGTCTTAGGCTCTGCTTAGGGCTGCTCTTCATCTCCATGGTGATTAGAGACAGGTCTGAAGTGGCAAATCTGCTAAAAGGCCCAGCAACAGACTGAGGAACGTAATTAGAAAGCGGGTGTTCATAACGAGGAGTACCATGACCTCTGCTAGAAACAGATGCTGAAAGAACCTAAAAATACATCAACCTGGATAATGCATGAGATACTACTATCTACTGCTAGAGCGAATGGACTTTTATTTTCTCCTGAGCATATCAAACTCCCTGATGGCATGCTATTTCTTAAAAGCACCTGAGGGATCAAAGAAGCATCCAGGTCTTCTGGAACACATTACCACCATTCTGGAAGTGGGTTTCATGCTATGCTGTACTCATCAGAGACCACGTCTACCTGCTCAGGTGCCACCTGCCACTAAATATCTGTATTTCCACCCCAAGCTACAGGGACATGGGCCAGCTTGGGCTCCAGAAGCCTCCGACACACCTGGACAGAAGGCGGTGCTGAGAGCAAGTGGCATCAGCTTGGGTATGGTCCTCCAATGGGACTCCTGAAACCAAACTTGTTTGTGTCCCCACAGCATGAAGGACCAGCAGAGCTACTTCAGGACCATCTGCATCTCTCCATACACTGTGTCTTGTACCACCTGGGAGGCACAAAGGGAGCCTCTGACATAAGGAAGGTGACAAAAACCACGGCTGCTGCCTGATTTCGGTGGTTGGATGGCACCAAATGAAACAGTCGGTGCTGCAGAGTTTCAAGCAAGCATTGAGCAAGGTTTGTAAAGACAAGAAGAAGAAAAAAAAAACCACAAACCAAACAAATGGATTTTCTCTAATCAGACAGATAATATTTACAGCCTACAAGTGGTGCCAAAATATTTCAGGAAATGCCTAAGCCCTTTTGAATAAAAGCTCAGGAAAACACAATATTTAAAGACAGCAACTACAACAGTAAGAATGAAAGCTTTCCACCCTTTCCCAGCCTCCTTACACAGTTTAAAATGATTGCCATAGCAATTATCAAGGCTAAGCTCATTTTGCAATCTTCCTCTGCAAATTAAGTTCTGAGTTGAACACATAAAAGATCAGCATAAAAACCAAACGACTCATGTAAGCTGTAGGAGCAGAAATCAATGCACACTCTGCACAGACAGCATGCTGAGGTCTAATCCATCCAGCTCGATTCCTGTACCTAGAGACCTGAACTTCATTTAAGCAATTCCTTCCAGTAAGGCACCAACATCATGCTTGAAAAACCCAACCCTGAAGATTTTGGTGCACTTTTCAATGTTGCCTACCAGCTGTGACTGCCCACCCTGGGCTTATTGCAGAGCAGAGTGGTCCAGGAGAGTCGAACATGAGCACTGAGTCCCCAGCGAACACTGGAGTCCCATCACTTTTTATTTCCTCATGAAACAGTAGTAGGTACATCTGTGTCTGTTCCTTTGCACAACCACAACAAACACCATCCTGGAAGTATTTTGTTTTCCCCCCTCCCAATTACCAATTACATCTACAGATATAGAAAACCAAAGTCCTGCAAAGATTGCATCTCTGTTTTGTTTCATTTGTCCATCCAGACCACACCTGTCTCTCCAAGTCTCTATAGAGGACCCAGAAACAGCCACATGCAACAAGTGCTCACACCCTTAGAAGAAAAATAAGGGCAACTGTGTCCAAAGAGCATATTGAACCAATTTATTTCTAGTAACTGGGTGGTGTCATCGTTACCTGCTCAGGCTTCAGGCCAGGGGGCACCCATGCATACTCTTCCAAGGCACAGCCTGAGTCATCGTCAGAAGTTGAATTCCTCTGGAAGTCAAACATGAGCTTCGTGACGGTCTTCTCCATCTCCAGAGGCATAACTGTTACGATGTGCTCTTCCTGGGAGCACTTACAGTGAAGGCAAATCTTCCTGCAAGGTGAGGAGAGAGGAAAAAGAGGAGATGACCTGGTGAACTGCCCTTTAAAGAAGAAAGCAAAGTAAATCCTGCATCACTGGTCTGCAGATACCAAACTCAACCCTTTTTTATGCTCAGGCATTTTCTAACGCAGGCTCTCTCTCTCTTACAAGGAGGAAATAAAAGTCCATATTTGCTGTAACAATACCTGGCAACCCAGCTGAGTCAGCGTGCCCAATGTTTGGGGAGATGTAATTGTTTGCCCCTTTACTGCACCAGAAAAATATTTCCAGGGGCCAGCATGGGCAAGGGCCACACGCCCACCGGGTGTGGATCAGCGTGCCAGTGGTAATTGCAGAGCAGTTACTGAATTTAGGACAGCTGAGCACTTGGCTAATATAGAAAATGGTGGATTGGCTGGGAAGCTGTGAATGACAAGTCCCTTTAGCACGCTGATGGCATAAATCTGTTTATTAAAGTAGCATAAAAATTGATTACTGTCTGAACATATAAAGCCAAATTAAATTAAGGGAGGCTACAAAAACTACAGTCACAGTACAACAGCATCCTAATCACCTGGCTCGATGGCACGTGCCGTGGCTCAGCGGCACACCAGTTTGCATGCTGCCCAAGAGCCAGGTGGGGGGGAAAAACACAAGAAGAACAGTCTACAGGTTGCAATTTAACACCCATTAGCTTAATTCACTGCAAATATCACTTCTTAGCATTTCTTTTAAGGGTTGTTCCTGCAGCTGGTGGTCCGTGGGAGATTTTCTTCATGGACTTGAACCTGAGCATTTATCTGCAGGGCTGCGAGGACATCACTCCCCTTCACCAGGGGTAAAAGCCAAAGACTAACCTGGCTGAAAACATCCCCCAGCCCCCCAGAAAGAGGTCAAAAGGAATGCTGCTAAACTGGTTTCTATTTCTGCAAATGCAATGCTCTTCCACAATATGGGTCAATGGTATCTATTTTAAAGTAACCACGCAGGGGTCTGAATTAATTTGCGCTAATGAAACGCCATTGGCTTCTGAGGAATGAGAGATGGTTTCACTAGGAGAAGGAAGGCAGCTCAGAAATAATAAGGTGCCACACAAAAAGCAAGGGAAAAGTTAATGTTGCCATCACAGGTTTCTCTGCTTTGAGGCAAAGCAAGGAAATTCAGAGGGCAGCAACAGTTAAACATCAGGGGCTGTGATTTTCAAACACCTTTCCTTCTTTTTCACCATTGCGTACAAGCCAGCTAAGCATACCAGCGCTCGGATCCAGATTCGAGTCTAAATTTCCACTTGGCCATTACAGCACAAAAAATGCACTCTAGCAAAAGTCAAGAGGCTCCGTTAAGTCAAGCCAGGGAGATTTGCCAGATTTTCCCATTTCCTGCCTTTCATCAGATCTAAACCACACAGCGACCCCCACACACCCCCGGCGTCTGGTTTGCATCCAGTCGGAGAGTCTCAGCATCGCCTCCGGCTGTTACCTTAAAAAATAATCAAGGCACCATTTCATGTGAATACTTTAATTAATCAGCTACCGTGGAAGGACACTCTGCCTCAGCAAAGCTGCTGGTTTCTTCGCTGTTTCCACCTCAATTCACTATATGATTAGAATATGCAACAAGATGCTAAGAATAATTAATAGCTCCAGAGCCCGGGATTCGGCACTGGAGATAGTTATTCTAACAGAGTTTGGGATTTCTCAGCCAAATTTTAATTTTCAGGATATCAATCACAAGCTTCAAAGAGAGACAAACCCAACAGTCCACGCTCAGAGAGCAGCAACGCCAGGAGCATGAGCCCTCCTGCCCCCTCCAGACATGTCCCCTCCAGGAGATGGAGAATGGCAGGAGAGCCTCAGAGGTCTTGGCTTTTAATAAATGAGGTAAATCAGGCCATCGTGAGGACTTCAAATAATATTGTCAAAGAGTTAATAAGTGAGATGTATGATCAGTTAGACCCCATGGGTAACTCCATGAGACCGCCACCCTGCAGCTCACACCACATACAGCCAGGAGCACAAGGACTGGGTCTGATAGCTGATTTACATCCAGCCCTACTCCTGCCATGTCTCAGGCAAGTGGGCAATGCCAGTGGGTGGCTTCTCCTGGTCAGAAAAGCAAAGGATGAAAAGGACACAAGTAGCCTGTCTACTCATCACTGATGTTCCCAGGCCAGGCCAATGGGCGCTGTAAAAACTCTGCACTATTAAAAACTGAGCATCTCCAGGCATGGGGCTTCTGCCACCTCCCTGGGCAAACCGTACAAACTTCAAGATCTTGCCCCTGAGATATTCAGTTCTCTTCCTTTCCCCTCATTAAAAGCAGAAGATTAACAGCTTTAATTACAATTATTTTCTTTATATTAGGATATGTTGTTTCATGGGAGCAATACCCAGTGTCCTAGGAGTGTCTTTCCACTCCTATGATATGGTTTCCATGACTTCTTCACATAGGTCTCACTTACTCAACTTTATTTTATCTTCTTCCAGCTTGCTATAATTAAAAATAATTCCCCATAGTAAAAACTTAATATAAAAATGTACATTTCAAAAGTGAGATGAAATTGAAAAAGCAGTGTGCCCCCACCGTGCTCAGAGTAAAGCTGCACAAAGTGAGATGATGCACGTGGCAGCGCATGATGACCGAAGCGACAACGCGATGTGGGTGCTGATGCTACGGTACCGAGTTAGTGGGTGTTGGAGAGGAGTGGGGCCATGGCCAGCAGCCCGCCCAGCTGCTCCAGCCAGGAACGGCTCGTTAGTCACTAAGGCGGGAAGAGCAGCAGAGCCTGGAGATGCTCAGCACATCGGCGTGATCAATACCTTACCATGTAAAGGGTGCTGCAGCCCGGGGGGAGTGGCACGTCCTGCAAAGGGAAACCCGTTAGCTTGGCTCTGGCCAGACATGGGCCTCACCTAACCACCACCAAAGCTTCACCAACAACCACTTCTGCTGCCCGTGCAGCCAAGGAGCCACATACATCTTCAGAAGAGCGTGGGCAGGTTTGGTTTTTTTAAACATGAAGCAAGTAATGCAAATCACTCTCTGGAAATTCCATCTTCATTCCTGAGCCTTCCTGTCCTGCTCCCATCCAAGGGTCTGCAAAGTCATCTCCGGGAAGTGCCTGCCCTGGTGATTAAGAGAGGTCTCCAACATAGGCAGGACACAGGGTTGGAGATATTTTGGTGATAAAAGGTGGGGACATCCTGAAGCATCGCTCGACTTTAGGAGCTGAGGGCTGGTGAGGAGAAACCCAGCGATATTGTGTTTGCCAAGGAAGCGAGGCGAGCTGACAGCACGACAGCTTCAGGCACAGAGGGTAAATAAAAGAGCTGTTAAGCAGCTGCAGCTTGTGGACAGGGAGGAAAGAAGAGGGGAAGCGGGCCAGGAGCCGTGCTGCTGCGGGAGGCACAGGCTGGGGAGCACCCGGCGGGGCTGCTCGGCACGGAGCTGCACGGAGCTGCCCTGCAGCGGGGCCAGGATGGCGGGAAGCAAATGGGGAGAGAAAGAACATTTCCTGGTGTCAGATTTAGCTGGAAAGGAGCCGGCCTTGAATTGACTTCACATGGTACAAAGCAGCAACGGCTCGAAAACAGATTGAAAAATTTGTTCTACTCAAGGCCAGCGCCTTATGTGATGAAGTTACAAGATGGATGTATTTTATTTTGCAATGGCTGCTTTTACGTGGTGCTCTTGGCATGGCTGCTGGTCCTTCCCTCCCTCAGGGGAAGCTCTAATCCCAGCCCCTGGTTACATCCCCACCCATCTGCTAACATGGGGAGATGGTGCAAACTAGATCCACCACCCCACGCCAGGCCTCTCCTCTCTGCAGATGAAAACAGGCACACAACAGGCGTCTGAAGCCCAACACACCAAGTGGAGAACCTGGCTCCTGAGTCCCTCTTGCTTAGGATGCTGAAGCACCTTTCCAGCAGGTCCACTTACGTAGAGCTTGACACGAGCCCTGTTGACCCGTGAGGTCTCTGGGATGAGGCAGTCTCCTGCTGTATGCTGTGGTTAGCAAAGCACAGCAAAGCAGAGCCGCCCACAGCCTCTTCATCATAGCAACCGCCCCAACAATAAGTTAAACCGTGCCGAACACACTAGTGCTGTGCAAGAGGCTCTGGAGAGAGCCACGAGCATGCCCTCAGCTTTGTGAAGAGAGCTGAGGTCTCCCTGCTGTAGAAAACCAGCAATGACTCTAAAGTGGGAAAGCACAAGCAGGGCCAAAAAGCCAGGAAAGAAGGACAGGGGACTTGCCTGCAGGAAAAGCTCTTGGCCACAGGGACCTTCTCTACCAGCCACAGCTGCCAGCTCGGCTGGGGGGGCACAGAAGGACCTGACGCAGCAAACAGAACCAAAGCAAAGCCTGTCCAGGCTGGGCACCATAACTGATTTAGGAAAGGGCAACGCAAGACCTCAGCACCTCCTGGCAGCAGCAAGAGCGAAGGCAGAGTTTAAAATCACAGCAGAAATGTTAAAATTCCTCTCTGACAAAGGAGGACCTCAGTAAACAGCCCTTATCGCTCGCCCAGCACTGCTTATCTCTGCTTCTCACTTGTTTCTTCTGGGATGGAAACAAATGGGCTGTATCAGGGAGCAGCTCTGCCTCCAGACAATGCGAGGAGCAGGAATGGCACGGCCAGTGCTGGGCCATGCGATGCCTCTGCCGTGCTCTGCAATAAAGGATTTGCATGCATTTGTGCACACATTAACGTGCACCATGTGGAATCCCTTGATTCCTGCTCAGCTTGGATGGGATGGGATATGTGGGGCAACGTCCTTCCTGCTCTGCTCAAGACATAAACAGCAGTCTGATTTTTTTCCAGCATCATGGCATCATTCTGATTGCAATGAGGCTTTTGGGCCAGTCGTCAGCCAGTAAATCACAAGAATTCTTGGAAACGGGAGAGGCTGAGGATTTCAGGCAGCTCACGTGAACCCTGAGCCTCTTAACAAGGGTTTCTTAAGATCCCTGCCTGTTATCTCCTCCCCTCATTTGAGAGCTAATGAGGCATCCTCCCACACTGAGTGAGCTCCAGCTACACGGATCCATTTCTCCAGACCCCACAGACAAGACAAACATTGTTCTAAACTCAGAAGCTAACGTAGTCCTTCACTCCCACAGGGAGAGCCTGGTGGCATTTGTCCAGTACAGGCACTGCCCTCCCATTTCACAGATGGGGAGACTGAGGCATGGTGGTACCCACAGGCAGCATCCAGCCATGGCTTCCCCATCGACACCCTGAACATCAGCTTCACTAGAGGAGCCTCAAGCTTCTGTGGTCAAAACAGGCAGCTGGAGCTGAAGCTCTGTCTCCTTCTCCAACCTCTCTTAACACTGTATTTTGAAACAAACTCTCCCAGTAGCCCCAGCCAGACACTGCCCATGGCGTCAGGTCCCATGTACCTCAGCTACAAAGCAGCATCTCTCTGGACAAAACATTTCTGCAACTTCACAGCTCTTCCAGAGTCAGTTCAGTCGGAAAAAAACCTATCAGTGGGAACGAATTGCAAAGACTTTGTGCTACCTGGCTAGAAAAAGAAGCTTAGTGAAAGCTTTTATCCACCCAAATGGGGTGCAGGAGGCTAAAGGAGGTGAATTGGACATGGGCATTTACAATAGCAGCTATTCAAAGTTTGAGGACAACGTGCCCCTGGTGGCCTACAACGAAAATGCTCACTTGACCCAAGATGCTGTAGGAGGAGTTGGCTTAAAAGATCAACATCAGGTGATAGCAACAGAGCTGGTAGATAAGAAAGAGAGAAATAACTCAGCAACCAAACTATTCCTGCAGATGCATCTCCTCCCAGCCTTAGTGGCCATAAGGGAGCATGTGTAGCTGCACATTTCCAGCAAGGTCTGCAGGAGGTGGGGAAACACTAACAAGATGGAAGAGTTGCAAGTCAGACTCCTCTCCATCTTCCCCATCCATCTTCTCTTCCCTACCCGCTTGTTTTGCTCAAGGCAAGTCATATGTGCAGTGTTGCTTTATTTTTAATCCCCTCTGACCTCCACAGTGCCAACAGCAGCAATTGCAAAGGCATCCAGGGTGACATTGAAGCTTTTATTACAAACCCCATTTCCACTCCTGGAAAAATTCTCCTCTCTGGCTGAAGTTGTCCATGCTCACTCTCAGGCTGGAGACTAATTTTATTACTAATGCTCTGTGAAAATCCTTTACCATTGCAAGAGTTATTCTTTCTTAATTAAGAAAAAGAATAAAAAAAACAAAACAAAACTATCTATCCCCAGTATTGCCAGTTGCAGCCAAATATGAGCAAAAGCAGTCTCCAAGGACGTTCCATTGGTCTGCCTTCATAGTGAATCATGACCATCAATTTGAGAAGTGGGTGAAACATCTGCCTGTGGGTCCTCACCGCCCTGTCCCCAAGCCACTGTCTCCCCGTGGCACAGCCCAGGGCAGCCTCCAAGCTGTTTTCAGTTTTGCTGTCTGTGGCTTTAGGCACCACGTGGCAGCCAAGAACCATCCAGGCACAAGGCTGTGCTCCTCCCCAATGAGACCAAGAACTTAGGACAAAACACAACACAATGTACAAAGCCCCAGATCCCTCAAGGGCTGTCTTGGTGCCCTCTTAGGCAAACAAGGAACCATGACCACAGCCCAAAACCACGGCCAGACCTCGCAGCACCAGTGCAGGATCAATTAAAACACGACCAACCTTCCCAATCCTTGGCTAAATCACACCAGGGGAGCTGGGGTGCATCACGGGTCATTTTGGGCAGCCCAGGTGCACCCCAGCACTCTGCACTGAACACCAGTCCCTGCTCAGGCTCCAGTTCCTCCTCGTGAGCTGGGTAAGAGCCCCAGGGTGCTTAAACACCCTACTGACCTGAACCACACTGCCAGGCTGCTCCCATGAGCTGCAACCCCTGACACAAACCATGAAAATTCTGACGCATAAAGATGAGATGTTTAAATTAAGGGATATTAATAACTCAGCAGATCTCAGAAGAACTCTTTGCTTGGAGCTCTCAAGATGTTTTGCAGAAGACGCAATATTTTTTTTTGTAATAGAGGTTGGCAAAGTGCTACAGCCATGTGAGCTGCACATCAAGGAAGGGGGAGAGGAGAAAAAGCAAAACAAGGTGCAGTGAGCCCCAGCCTGTGGCCAGCCATGCTACCAGGAGAGAAGGTGTCCAACAGGCTGCTCTGTCACATCCAAGATGATGGAAGCAGCCTGCCAGCTCACATGCTTACCACTCATCTCAACATATTTATGTTAAGAGTTTGGGGTTTTTTTTGCTCTTAAAGGTCCAGCTGCTAGCATACAGAAGTGATAACAACCATATATTTTTCTCCAGTCATGGAGAAGAAACACAAACCACTAGCTTCCAAGTCAAGGAGAAGAACAGTCTCAATAACAGCAATAACAACCCTGAAGCTGGTGGGCAAACAATGCTGAAGCCAATCTCATGATCTTGGAAGGCAGGGAGAGCCTCGGGATGGGCATATCCAAGAGGTGTGGACACTTAAGAGGGATTTGGGGTTCCTTGTGGCAGGACAACCCCAACCCCAAAGTCCTGAGAGCTCAGTGGGTTCCCTGGCTGGCAGGGATGGAGCAGGGGAGGCAGTGGAGGGAGCAGGCAGCAGCAGGACCCTCCTCAAACTCTCCCTCTGGGCTGAATTCAGCAGCGCTCTTCACCCGAGAGCCAATGTGCGTGTGGGCTGCAAAGCCCCTGTCCTGCCCCACGGGTTATCTTGTCAGATTTATAATTACACCATTCGGTGGCTTTTCAGCCTAACAACATGCAGAGCTGTATCACAGGGGGCTTCTTTCTGCTGCTTAACTGGAGGAAGAAAATTGCCTTCAAGCCTGGGGTTCTAGCGAGATTTAGGTTCTACCTCTGGATCCCAAACTCTCTCTCCATCAGGCAGCTGTTCAGCATGTGGGTCCTCATTGTCTTCTCAAGTTTGCATAACCCTGGTCTCTTCACAGGCAGTATTTATCTTCCTGCCCCACGCAGTTCCAGGCTTGCAGCCCATCTCTCCAGCACCCGTCTCAAACAGACAGGCTGAGCAGGACGGGTGCCAGCAATCTGCCCTGGGGCTGGAAGTGCTATTTTAAGGGACTTCACCAGTTTGCATTTGCAAGAAGAAACCACTGGAAGCAGTAAACATGCTGCAGTTTGAGCATCTCCCAGGCCCTATGTCCTAGAGGAAAAAAGCCTGGCTGATAGGCAAAATGCAAAACGCAGGATGAGCTAGGCTGGAAATGGTAATTATTTCAAAAGTTGAGGCTTAGACAGCATCCCCTGGGACAGGCACTACCGACCCACTTGTGAAAGCAATCACTGCCAGCCTGATCCGTGTGTGTGCTGGCTGAGCCCGAGCCAGTCTGCCAACAGCAAGTGCGCAAGGCTGGGTCATTTTGTTAAGCTGAATCTGGCGGGCAGAAAACACGCGATAGGAGATTAAAATAGGAAGCAAAATATAATCTTGTTAGCTGCAGATAGTTTTACTTCACAAATCTTTATCGCAGGCTCAAGCCGGCATCCTTATAAATACAATGAAGTGATGTGAGACATGTAAGTGCTCCCACAGTAGGTGAAATAATAGCAGAATAAAAATAAGTCAGATAAGTTACAAGATAAGGGAGCTAGAACTGAAAGGATGACACTGCATCTGGTGTGAATAATTATTTTGGCATTATTCTGTCCAGTGCTAATCCTCAACGGCTTGAAAAGATTCAATCAGTGTTTAGCACCGCCAAGGAATCATGACTACGAAACAAAGAGTAACTGGATTAAAATCTCTCCATGGTCACAGTTCACAACTGTGTCACATCTGCTTAAAATGTTCCTTCAAGAAAAAGAAAGAAAGGAAATTTGACTTGGAAAAGATTGCATTGAAAAATATAAGCCCCAGGTTGCAGTTCTAGGTTGGTTTATAGTTAGGCATCCTGGCATGGAAAAGAAGGATGTAGAAAGATAATTACTTTAAAACTCTTTATCCTCAGGAAGGCAAAACCACCACAATAAACATCTGAACAGTAATGTCCTCATCCACAACACCATCCTACACGCAGTCTGCTCAGAAAATGCCCAGAGAACCCCGGCTTCCGGAAGCTGCATTACCAAAGCAATAAAATTAACACTGAGAGATAAGGATTTTTTTAATACTTATTCATATTTAAAGCTGGTTGAGCCTTCTTGATTATTTTTTAAATGAAAAATCCAATACAGTGGCATCAGTGTTTCTCCCTGACTTCCTGCAGCTGCAGACATGCAATTTAACTATTAACCTTCTACATCCATAAACAACAGGACCAGCAAAGGCTGGGAAAAAAGCACAGCCACCTCGTAGGTCACCACCAACAGCCCATTGAGCAAAGTTAGCACGCAGCTACATGCATCCACAGAATGCTGCTTATTCCATCTCCTCCTCCTCTCCTACTTTTTACCCCTCCTAAAAATCCACGGCAACTTTGAAGTCACTGGCAAAAGGCAGTTTCCTACCTGTTCCGACTGCAGGAGGACACGATCCAGCGGGTTGCTGAGCCGCCCTAGTTGTGCCAGTTGACTTTTGGCTGGTGGGCTGCTCCCAGGACCAGCCCAAGCACCGCAGTGCCATAAAGCATCCCGCGCTCTCCCGGCGCAGCCAGACAGGCTTTTGTCGGAGCCTTTCAGACCACGGCACGTCTCTGAAAGGAACCTGCCCTGGAAAACCGTGCCATTCCCCGCATCTTACGCGTTCCCTTCAATTGCCTCGCTCCGAAATCCAGCTCCGGAGGGTGCCCCCCTCCCTGCTCCCAATCCGAATGAATCCAGCAGCTCCTCCCTCCACCCGCCTTTCACTAAATGACCCTTGGAGGTGGCAAGAGGATGTCCAATTTGCTCGCCGAGAGCCAGGCATTAACGAGGAGCGATGAAGCCCGCGGAGGATAATTGGCGGCGCGGGAGCGGCGCGGGGCTCTGCTGTTGCATTGCTGTCCTCTCCTGCATGCTAATGAGCAATGATGTCAGCAAGCCAAAGTCACCGCATCCGGACCGCGCACGGCCCGGCCACCCTCCCATCTATTTACATGGAAATCAGCCCACTCCTTGAAATCAATAAACCTCGTAGGCTGCTTGGGGAAAGGGAAAGGAAAAAAAAAATAAGACCCTCCGTGCTGACTCGCATGTGCACGTTTCAAAGAGTTGGCTCCGTACCAGCAGCCCAAATCGAATGGTGTGAAGACACTAATTATCCTTCCCCAGCTATCATCTTATTTGATGCTGACCAAATCTTAACTTGCTGTCAAACTTAAGGCGCTGCTTCTTAGGTACACGGGCTATTAAAGCAGCAATCTGCTGGCTCTGAGCAACGTATCATTTTTCACCTGGCTTTCAATGCCCTCTTAATTATTTTCTGCAGTCATTTGCTGTGATTCCCCACTGGTTTTTAGATGCAGCCTGTTTGTGCACCAGCAGGGCTATAAATATTCTGGGAAATACAAGTTATTAGTGTGGCATTTTGGTTACTGTGTATTTTAATACATTTCCTTTCATGCAGCCCCCAGAGGTGCACGATTCACCCCTTTTATGTGTATCTCAGGTGAGCACTGTGAGCCCCAGGAATACACCACCCCAACGGGGATGCTGAAGCCTCCTTCCCCCATGTTTCCTTTCCCCTGGAAAAGAAAAGAAACCACAGAGAAGGAGTTACGCTGCCAAATCTCTTCTGCTGCTCTTAAAGCCCATTGCTTGGGAATTAGGTGGTCACAAATCTCTGCTTCAAGTCAGCTGGAGGAGAGCGTATTTCTTGGCTTTTGCATTTGCATAAAAGTGAGTGAAATTCAAAAATCTAGTTTCTGTGGATTCAGGAAAATACAGAAAGCAAATAAAACTTGCCCAACATGTAGTGCTTTTGTAGCACGCTCTTGATTTCTGGGCCCTGGCTCCAGAGCTTTCGGAGCCCTTGATTTTGGCAATATTAGCTGTGTTTACAGAACACAGACGGATGCAGAAACTACAGCTGCGAGTCTTCCCGCAGCCTCAAATGCCTTAAATTATTATTATTAAGGCTCATAAATTAGGTTTCATTATCTGGAATTACACTCCAAAACTCAAGGGCGAGATCTTCAGCTGGGACAAGCCAGCCCAGCTCCCCCTCGGAGCCGCCCCAGCTTACCCCGGCCAAGCAGGACAGGCTGAGAACATGCAGAGAACTCATCTGGCTCAGACAACTTTAGACAAAAGAAAATATTCAGGACCGTTGATGAAATATTTGAGTGTTTACAGTTCCTTTCCACCCTCTTCCCTTTTTTTTTTTAACTAAAACTGCAGGTGCAAGTCCAAGAGTTGAGCAGTGACCCTGGTACCGCACCCAGCCAGGTCAGACCTGGAGGAAAGAGCAGCATCACCTCCAACTTCTGCTGGGGATGGCCGCAGCACTGAGTCCCCTCCAGCTCCTCCAACTACACAGAGCAACAGAACTTGTAGGAAAAAACTCCTCTGACCCTTCAGCTTCCTAAACTGACACATTTTGTCCCTTCCAGCCTACATAGCATTGCAGCCAGGCTGTCAGCTCATCTCTCTGTGGTTAACATGCTATGGCCTCAAGATGACTTATTTCTCCTCCTAAATTCAGAACATGTGAAATACAATACAAAGGAAATGAGTCAAAACTGAGCTGGACAAAAGCAAATAAAGAAGCCTGCTTATAAAATGATAATGTTGAGCAGAAATGCTGTAGAGCAGAAATTACCTGTGTTCACTGTAACAATCGTCCCTGGAAGGGTATTGCTAAAAGCACGCAGCAGCGACTAGGGTTATAACCAGCTCAAAGAACACGTACCACTCTGTACAGCAGGTCCTGGAAGTGCTAATTTTCACTGAACGTGAGTAAAATGCCTGACTTTACCTGCATTAACTTTCAAGGAGCAAAAGCCCTTTAGCTATAAACACTCAGGAGCAAAGTGTCTATCAGTGCTCCGAATGCCACTTGAACAGGACCGCCAGCCAGCCCTGCGCTCGTGGGAAAAGTTGGCAGGGCACGAGCCCGAGTGTCCAACCCCACTTCTTGTACAACGTGCTCTATGTAACTCCATCTACAGCAGCTTCAATTGCCCAGCACCAGCCTGGCACGATCCCAATGCAAGGTGGGTGGTGGTGACATCCTGATGCAACCAGGCATCCTACGGCAAAGGTGATTCCTGCAGCCCATTCTGCTTGGCTGTCTTGGCCAACTGGATCACCCCCAAAAAAGGAATCACACCAGAAATTGCAAACTTTTAAGTATAAGTTGATATCCAAAGATAAAATGGGGGTGAGAATCGTGAGCTGATGTAAAAGAACAGTGAAAGCAACACTTGTAACACCTCAGCTGCATGACTAGCTATGAGCAGAAGAGCTTTGTGTCTCCAAACAGCACGTGTAATTGTCATTGCTCCTGGCAGACTTCTTGTGCCAATACTTGCAAACCTAAATATCCACAAAATCCAATGAACAGGCTCTTCAGAGACAAGAAATCAGATTAGAAGCTGCCACGTTTGGAAACACAACTGTCTTAGGAAAGTGGAAATGAGCCTTCCTGCTTTGAAAGCTGCCAGTTCATTGGCAATTGCTCTGTATTACCATTATCCACTGCAAGCCTTGTGAAAAGGTCATGTGTTGGAATAAATCCAGAAGGCACACAAGATTTCTTGACGGATTCTGCACATTACGCAGGTGAAATGGGTGTTTCATTAAGCAGCAAGGAGAACACCGAGCTGGTGGAGCACATTATCAAAGGTCACGTGAAGGACTTGCACCATTACGAGGATGGATGCTGACAACTGCCAGCAATGAAGCAAATGCTCTGGACGACCAGAGGCAAAACCTTAGCTGCTGAAATAAAGAAAGAGTAACTGGATCAAGACCACGAAGCCCCCTTTCAGGTGCAGAGGTGTGAGATGGACAACTCTGCTTGTTCATGTAGCCAAACGCTAAACCTTCTGCCATTTGCACAAACTCATCCCTACAGCCAATTTAACACATCACTGTAAGAGCCCATGTTTCATAAATGCTGTGTTTTATCACCCTGGTGTATCGATCAGCTGTCAATCAATAGGGCTCCATGTGACACTGTTGACTCTCCTGATGACAATGAGCTACACGGCACAGCCACGCGCAGCAACAGCAGGCTGGCGTCCTCAAGGTCGTCAGGCTACTAACCTGATGAATGTCAGATCAAGTTGCCTTTCTGAATTATTTAGCAAGCATCCTGTGCTGCAGCTTGCCAGGGCAGTGTACAGTGCTGCTACTTTGGGATCTCATGGAGGATCCAGCCCCTGCTGCCCCGAATTGCTGCCTACAGGGACGAAGGCAGGTCCCCCCCATCACTGAGCCCATCCTGGCTCACAGCAACAGGCACAATAACAGATTACTTTCCCACTGCTCTTCCTACCCACAGAAATGTAGAACTGGATATTCACAGTGGTTTTTTCCCCCTCCGTTCCCACGCTCGCCCCTGTAATTTGTAGAGAAATCTCTGCTCACCGAGCCAGCACTCCCACTCTAGTGCCAGGACAGACATGTCCTGAGGCTTGGGGACAGCCAGAGCCCAAGCAGGGCAGGGACATCATCAGGGTCACACTCTTGTGGGCACGGGGCAGTGATAAGCAACAGTGAGAAGCTGGAGAGTGCACAGCTTTGCACACCGGAGGGAAAGGCAAGGTGATTGCAAAAAGCTCTCAGCAGTGAGCAAGGAGGGAGAAGCCCCTACGTGGCAGGGTCTGGGTAAAGACCTGGCTCTTCAGGAGGCACGTAGAGATGTGCCCAAGGTGTGGGGAAAGCTCCTGGGAGAACCCAAATCATGAAATACAGGTCAGGACAGGTTAATCCCTCTTCTTTTTTTTTTCAGCAAGGCAGCAGACTTTCCCCATAGCTCTCAACACCCGAAGCAGGGATGCCTTATCTCAGGGAAAAATGGGATGGAGGGGGAAGTAGATAGATCAGCATCAGATGCAGATCATTGATCCCAAAAACTTGGCCTCCCTTTCATTCCCTCAGGGCTGCCATTGGTATCCTCACGTGGCTGCTGCACAGGACAGACCCGCTCCTCCTGCTGTCACCACTGCTGTGCTCAACTCAATTTTGGCAAAGGCACGGGTAAGGATCCGTGCTGTCAGTCTGCAAGGAGGAGTTTAGTTTTTAAAGCACCACCGACCCCCACAGCAGCTGGCACAGATGGGGAGGTACAGTCCCTACACACAGCAGCATATTTATGTTAAGAGTTTGTGCAGGGACGAAGGCAGGTCCCAGCGAGGCAGTGGCTGTGCTGTCCATGTCCCCTGGCAGCACCCAACCCTGCAAACACAGGAGTGATGCGAGGGGAGGACCCAGCACACCACCCTAGTGCTCCTGAGCATCACTGCCTGCACCCTGTGACCCCCATGACAAAGCATCCCAACAGGCCCTCACCCCATCACACACCCCCAGCTTGCAGACCGGCACTGCATGCGTGGAGCACACTGCAGTGGCATTTCAATCAATCGCTGTATCTCTTTCTATCTCTATTTTAAATCACCTTAATGCAAGAAGCTTTAGAGAGCTTAACAACAATAAGGCTTTTCATGGCCCCCAGCTTTAGCTCGGTGCTACGTTTTTTACTTTTGTATGTTGAAAATCAAATTTGTAACCGAATGTGAGCAGCAATCTGGACACTCACGTGGTTTTCTCCCCTTTGCCAGCCTGATAGGATTCTCATCTGAAGGTTTTTTAACAGTGTCCTTTAACGATGGCTGCAAAAGCCTCATTAGAGCACTCTATTGTAATTTAAGCTAAACAAACTCAACACAGTTATTTTTTTAATGACATATTTTTCCTGGGGCCTTTCCACAAACAATTCACTGAAAATATGTTACGAAGGAAACGCATAAATCTTCAGCTTATCTGGGGCTATGTTTTCCAAAGATCTAAACCTTTGATCAGCAACAAATTAATTTTCCAGTTACACAACATAGAAGATGTATTTCCAGGATAACCAACAAAACCTGCAAGTCTGCATTAACGTGTGTCTTGGCAGCAGGTCAGGACTCCCTCGCCGTCACCCCTCCCGCTGTCAGGTTTGCTGTCACATTACATGATTTTTATTCTATATTTTTGGCTTCAAACCTGTCTAATAAGGTGTTTCGGGTCAGCAATTACACCCTGAGGATCTCACTGAGTTCACCACACAGTGTGCAGAGCTGTGCATCCCCCAGGACCAAGGCATGGAGCTCAACTGTCTTTGTGCTCAGAGGCGAGTCTTGGGCTAGCCCAGAGTCCTGGCCGAGTGACACAAATCTGGCCTTTACCTCCCTCAACCAGACTGTGCACGTCTTCTCTGGACACTGGTGGGATTTTGGCACATCCCTCACCCTGTCCAGGCACCACGTGAGCTCCTGCTCCAAGCCAGGAGCTGCCATCCAAGCTCCTCAAAAGCCACTGGTGGTTTAAACAGCCGTGTTTCTGCTTCTGCCCAGGAGAGGTGTGGCTGCTTGCTCTTTCCCAGCTAAGAGAAACGACCTATTTGTCCCTTGTTCCCAAACTGCACTAGGTGCAGGGTGGAAACTCCAGCCCATTTTTGGATCCCCCTGATGCTCCTGTGACATGCTGCACTCCTCTGGGAGGAAATGATGCATGTTGGTTGTGAACAGAAATGGACTTTCAAGATGCCTTCAAGGCTTTCAAATTTCCCAGTGTATTTGCAAACACAGGGAGATTGGCTGTGGTCAGGAATGTGCTGGGGTCCTCATGGTGGCTGACCCACAGCCCCCTAACTGCTCGGCAGGAAGAAAGGTGCCAAAATAGGTTCTTATTTCATACCTGAAAGCATGAAGTAGAGCTGGATGATATAAAACTAGTCAGTACAAGCAGACAAACTGGTGTGCGTTGTTTCAGTGCACCCCAAACTCCACCCAGCTCACCTGGACTTTAAATTAAAAAAACAAAACAATAAAATTATGAAAAGCAGCATCTCCATTTAAGCCTGGGTGTTTCCTCTGCCCCAGCCCTCTCAGGAACGTGGCCTTGTGTCCTGCCTGGAGTGCTCAGAGCAGGTCAACATGTCTCAGGAGATGGCAAGGTTTCCAGCCTGGCTGTCCCTCTGGATGGAGCTCCAGTGTCCCCACGACAGCCTGGCACTGTACACAAATGACAACTGATGTTTGCTATTCTTCCCCGTGTTTTAATTAGTGATAACAATTTGTTATCGTGGCTTGACTTTTGTTCATATTTAGGAATAAACTGCTTCCTCGAATGATATGCTGACATTACAGTGGGCTTTCTGTATTTGTGTTGGTTTTAGTAGCTCATAACAAACCATGAAATTCATTACTCTTGCCACAAGCACCCATGAGATGTGCCAACCGGGGTGTGATTTATACACAGCTCGACTCATGGAAATTAAAAGGTTTTAATATTGCCTGAAAGAAGTAAAAGGTTTCAAATTTTATACAGCTGAATTACAAAAAAAAAAAGAATATAAAAAATCTTGGGCTCAACTACTGTGTTGTTTTATCTGCCTAAAAAGCCTGAACATTAAAGTCGGAGTAAAAATAACTCCCTAAACATTAATTAATTTAAGCATATCATCTGAACAGCCTTTTCAGTGATAAGCCTGCTGGCCTGCAAAGTACTTCATTCTATACAAAGGAAGATATTTAACATTAAAACTTCCCCGATACAATAGAATCCTGCAAAACATTCCCACTGACAGAAACCAGCCGGTGCCTCACCTTAATGGGAAAGGGCTGTCAGTCATAGCCCAGTCCCATTTCTCCATGCCGTGTCAAGCCTCGTACATCAAACCCAATATACAAATCTCCAGCCTCATCAAGATCGTTAGAGCCGCTCAGCTGTCAGGGAAAGGTCAGCGCGTCGCCGGCTGCCTGCTCCGCACGGGGCATCAATCACAGCCTCATCAAAGGCGGCCGCGGCGGCCAGAGTGCGCAGCTGGAGACCTGCATCCCTTCTCCATACAACCTGTCAGCTCCTACCCCTGCTTCCCTTATGGAAAACATGGCCGGGCTTTTATCTCATCGCCATCGACAGGGAGAGGCAACTGAACCGGCTGCCGTGTGAACAGGGGGAACAGGACCTATGGTGGGGTATCAGGAGAGGGTCAGCCAGAAGACGGCCCCCAACTCCAGCACTGGCTCCCTCCACTGCAGGGTCCCTGCCTGTCCCCGCTCTCCTGGATGGCTCCCGTGCCAGAGGTGTTCCCGGAGCATCCCTCCTCACCACACAAGCCCCTACCCACCCAGTAACAGTCCCCAGCGAAGGGTCAAAGCCACCCTGCACAGAGATGCTAGCTGGTGCCACTGAAAGTCATGGCTTGCAAATGTTCCCAGCCAGGGGACTTCAGGGGTGCCCCGTGCCTGTGGGGACATGAGCATCACTGTGCCAGGCTGCTGCTGCCCTCCACCAGCCTAAGCCTCAGGTGTGGTGGTCCCAGCTTGTATGAGCCCATGAGGGCACCCTGCCCACAGCTTGAGCACCAGGAAGGGTGGAGAGACCCAATCACTTGCAATTAACGGGGGGACATTGGCATTACCAAATGCTATTGCTCCTGCCAGCCACTGCTCATTGAACATGCTGAAAACCACAGGCCATTTCCTCCTCCTTCTCCCCTACCACGCTGTGCTGCACGCAGCATTATCTTCAAAGGGCAAAGCAAGTATGTTTGCTAAATACAAGCAGACTAAATACATCAGCCTTTTAGAAGCAATTATTGCTGCTAGAGATTTAGTGAGCCTCATTGTTTCGTGGCTCAGAAAGCATTTTGCCAGCTGCTTTGGAGTGGGCTGTTCCTTCAAAGCGCCCTGTGACAACAAGCAACCCCTCCCCGGCAAAATAAAAACCAGGTGGGCATCCAAAGGAGCGGTGCTGTCTTTTTGCTGAGCATTTCACTTACGGCGTCTCCTTGCAACAAAAGAACCTCCTGGCTCACCCGCGGGGCCCGTGCCAGCTGCACAGCACCCAGGCACCAAGCACGTCACCGTGCTCAGAGGAACCAACGTCAGATGCGCTTGCTGCTCAGCTCCATACCCGTGCCATGTGCTAGGAACCTCCCCAAATTTGGGGGAGTTGAGTACTCGGGTCTCCAGAACACCCTCCAGTACCTCAATCAACCACTTGCTGCTGCTTTTCTCGTTCTGGGGAGCCCACTGCAAAGGAACAGTGACCTGCTTCACCCATGTCGCTCCACCACCTTCACCCCAACCACAAGTTTTAGGAGTTGGATCATCATCCGCAGCCAGCGCAGGGGTTGCAAAGCCACTTCTGTGACAGGCTCTGTGCCCTAAACTGCAAAATACACTGTGGCTTAGACTTGACTAGTTCTGAATCACTTCTGGTGCTCATGTTCCAGGAGGGATTGCTCTTCTCATCTCCTTTCTGCTGCCGCTGGTCAAGGGGAGCAGCCAGATGCTCAGGATATCTGGATATTTTGACAGTAGTTAAAGATTCAGCTCCCACTGATTTTTAATGGGTGTTAGACACTGAGAAAGTGCCTAACGTGAAGATGTTTGGAGGTGTGAGCTCTAAGCTTTCCATGCAAGGTACTGTTTCCTACAGCACTTAAGAAAATGAGAGCATGGAGACAACAAATAATCACAGAATCACAGAATCACAGAATCACAGAATCTAAGGGGTTGGAAGGGACCTCGAAAGATCATCTAGTCCAACCCCCCTGCCAGAGCAGGGTCACCTAGAGTACATCACACAGGAACGCATCCAGGCGGGTTTTGAATGTCTCCAGTGAAGGAGACTCCACAACCTCTCTGGGCAGCCTGTTCCAGTGCTCTGTCACTCGCACAGTGAAAAAGTTTTTCCTGATATTTACATGGAACCTCCTATGCTCCAGAAAACCATTGCCCCTTGGCAACCTGGAATCACAGAATCACAGAATTCTAGGGTTGGAAGGGACCTCGAAAGATCATCTAGTCCAACCCCCCTGCCAGAGCAGGGTCACCTAGAGTCCATCACACAGGAACGCATCCAGGCGGGTTTTGAATGTCTCCAGGGAAGGAGACTCCACAACCTCTCTGGGCAGCCTGGTCCAGTGCTCTGGCCCTCGCACAGTGAAAAAGTTTTTCCTGATATTTACATGGAACCTCCTATGCTCCAGTTTACAACCATTGCTCCAGTTTACAACCATTAATGACAAGGTTAGAAAGCAGAAATGTTTATACTGAGGAAATTTAACCCCTCGGTGAAAGAAGCCCCAGCCAGGCTGGGCAGGAGAGCTCAGGAGTAACTGCAAACAGGCAGTGATCTGCTGAACCAGGATATCAACAAACACTGCACTGAAGGGTTAAAAAACATCACGCGTGAAGCCAGAACAAAGATTTCTTTAATTTCCTAGTGCAAAGAAACAGACTTGTACTTCCCTGACAAGCAACACGTCAAAGCAACAAGAGGAGCAAGAGCCCTTTGCTGTGACTCTGATTCTCCCCGGCTGGGACCCAGCTCACCATCTGGACCAGCCATGAAGCTCCTGTGCCTTAACACCCCTGAACGCCCAGTCACTCAGCTGGAAGGTAAGCAGCCAGTTAATCAAAGCCGTCTGTGTGGGGTGCTACAAGGCATCGCTTTATGTGAAGTGACAGAACATGACAGGCCAGAGGCTGAGGCACAGCCAGAGGAGAGTCTGGCTCCTTGCTCGTGCACAGGGTGGGAAAAAGGTATCAAAAAGCAATGAGCGCGGGTACAGTCGAGTCCTTCACTTGCCGCTCTGCTGCAAGGCACCAGTGGAAATTAATGGGGCTTTCAAGTGCATAAATGGATTGCTGACATCCACAGTGAGTCTATTAGCTAATTAGTCAAGATTAGCATTTATTTTATCCAGCAGGCGCCCAGGTGAAGGAGGCAGTTCTTTTATATCTGTGTATGCCCTTTTTACACTTGTTAAAAGGTAGGACAAAGCTGTCTCCTGGTGACAGCAATACCAAGATGAACTTTCTCTCTCCCAAAGGAGGTGCCCACAGGCACAGCCTGAGCTGGGCATGTCGCTTGCTGTGGCTAATGGCACAGGACAGGGCCACAATCATGGACCTTCAGCTCCAAAGCCCAAATCTTGCAGACCTGTGCAACCAGCACAGCCTTTGGCATGCAGCCCGAGCCCAGCCTCAGGCTCACACTACTGATGTAGAACAAGGTATCCTAAAATCTGACACAGGACCCTGTCTCATCTCAAAGGAATATTTAATCCACCAGGCTGCTACTGGCTCAGACCCTCCTCTTACTGCTGTGGGAAGTCTAATGTCCTGTGCTGTGATTGTCTGTCTGCGGATGCAACAGCTGACAAATAAACATATTTCAATCATTGAAGAAGCTTCACTTAACAGAAGCAGGAAATGCGTTAGATTTATAGCACCTGAGTAATCTGAGACCTTCCACACCGTTAATGAAGCATTGATACCATTTTATCATCAGTTCTAACCTTCCTGGCATCATTTCACACCCACGGATAACTCACCCCATCACTCGGTACCTACAGCGGATGCTGGGCAAGTCACAGCTGATTTCCAATGCCCTGAGAACTCAATCTCAGCTAATCCCAGCCCTTTACAGTAACTCCAACTCGAGCAATCTAAAAAGGAGACACATGAAGTCACTTAGGCTTATCTCTCTAATTGCCTGCCTGCGAATCAATGGTGTCAGCCACTCGCACCCACATAAGACATGGCAGTCAGAAAAATCAACCCCAGAATATATTTACTGTGAGCACTTTCAGCCCTGTAAGTGAAACTACTGAAATCCTGCTTACTGCTGCAACTCCAAACACAACGCCAGCCACGAGTAATACGTGGGGGTAACAAAGCAAGCGTTCATGCCTTGCCTCAGCTGCAGCTCTTTCCAGGTCTATGGCTGTGTAACACAAGACTCCAGTTCTCTCCGCAGCTTTCCTGCACTGCCCAGTGCCAACACAGGGCAAACGTTAATGAACACCGTCCCATGCAGATTTAACACACATTCTCCTGCGAGTTCTGCTGTGATTAAACAGCCACCTCATTACCCAGGCCCACTTTCCTTTTGTTTTTATCTCTACACATTTTGTGCAACCAGGAGCTGGAATTATACCCACGCAATTGAACTGCTGGAAACATCACTGCATAAACCAGCACCTACGGGGCAAAATCCAAACACAAACTCCCAAGGAATGTAAAGAGAAATCTAACCCTGTTGAAGCACATATTTCATCTCAGCTACCTCCTCCCAGGATACACAGAGGAGGAAAAGCAGAGGGGACAAGCCAACAATCTTCCTTTTTGAGTGCAGTTATTTGTCTGGTTTTATTGTCTTTTTCCATTGTATTTGGAGGTCCTCATCACAACGGGGTCCACTGCTCACCCCATCCAGATACAGGTACCCATGGGTACCATCCCAGGGCTGGCTCTGCTCTGACACCAACCCCTGAATAGCTGCGACAGGAGCTCTGCTGCTCTACCCCATCTGAAACTTGGAGGATATCCATGGTTTGTCCGAGGTTACACAGGCAATCCAGGGCAGGTGGGGAAGGAACCATGGATCACCCAGAGATGGCACCATCACTGCTCTGGCATTCAACATCTGTGATGCTCATCCATGGTCTCCAAAGCACAGATGACCACAAGATCCACCACATTGCCATTTGCAATATCATGACAACCATTTCAGAATCATGATATAAAAATATTAGAATATTGTTTTCTGGGCCATTAGAATTGATATATTCAAGTCTTTCCCACCAACCCCCAGCTCAGAAGCTACTTTGCAAACCAAACCAAAAGCTGCAATTCTCCTGGGATCACTTGAGGCTACAAGAGTAACATCAAATGCCCAGAGTCAGCCAACACAGGCAGGAGGGTGGCAGCACCAGGCACAGGGTTTGTGTGTGCTGCCAAACGTGGCACGTGGGATTTCCAGCACTGCCACCCAAGCACGTCCTGGCCAGAGTGAGTGCTGGTGCTGGAGACACGTTCACGCCACTCCCCGTGGCTCTGCATCCCAGGGTGATGCTTTGGCTTTCACATGGGCCACGGGAAAGGTTTCTGTGAGAGGAAAGTCATACAGTCCAAATTCTCACCAAACTGCTAAAAATATAAAAAGACTCAAAGGAATAACGCTCATGTATGTCAGAACTCTTGGTAATTCCTCCCAAATACATAATTTTTTGGCACAGATGCTAAAATGTAACTGGAGGGCAAGCATTCAGTTCTGTTTTAGCTGGGAGAGTCCCAACTTCTGTCTCTCCAGTTTATATATGGAAGCAGGCTCATTATGCAATACGTGTTTCAGCGAGTTCTGCAGCAGGGAGGGTGTGAAGCTAAGCCTAACGAGGGGAATATCATTAAGAGTAATAAACAGTACAAAAGCATGAACAAATAGGCTTATTTGAAGCACAGGCTGCTGTTCCCTGTATCACAAAGAGTCTCCAAAGAGAAAAATTTGAGTCTCTCTGTTCTGCGGTACAGGAGAGAGGGCAACAAACAGTGGTGTGTGGGCAATACTGGTGAAGAACTGGTGCCAACTGGTGAGGCTGCTTTTCATAGAAACATAGGATCATCAGGGTTGGAAGAGACCTTAAAGACCATCTAGTCCAACTGGCTTTTGCAGTGCTGTGCAGACACTGGGTGGTCAATGCAGTGCCGTGCTTGGATTAATGCATGGGAAGCATAAAAGCCACTGGAGATTAAAAGACGTGTTTTCTCCTCCAGAACCGGCCCCAAGACACCACCTCATTCCCAGCTCGATTAATACACCCAGACAGAGCATTCAGAAGACCACTCTAAGATAACACTGATGCCAGTTACATCTATAGTGTCACATTTAAAATCAACTGCCACGAGGAGAGCCAGACCCTGGGAAACACCAATGCCCATCTCTTGGTGTCACATTGACAAACACTGACACTATTTCCACAGCCTGGAAGGGCTTGATGGACTTACAGGTCTGCACCACCATGAGTAAAGCAATGGTGCTATTTTGCTCACTTCCAGGCCCTCAAGGCATCTCTGCTGGGGAAGGACCCAGCGGTGGCAGGATGCTCCAGCACCACTGGCGTGGTCCCTTCAACACCACGCTAACAGTGACTGGCCCATGGACCCCTCATGCAGCAGCACAGGGGGAGCAAGCTCATCTAAACTCCCTTATTGACCCAAGATGACAGCTGCCATTTGGTGAGGAAAAAAAACCTTTAAAAAGGGAAAAAACAGGAGGTGTGGGGTTTTTTTCCTTCTCCTCTAGGTGAACAAATAGACTCATTTAAGGTCTAAGTAGATCAAGTAGCTAATTAAGGAAATAACCAATAACTTAATCAAGATCATTAGAGGAATCAGCATGTTGCTGCCATTATTTAAATGGCAGCAGAGCAAAAATGTGCTCCCTCAACTGAAGCCCTCAAAACCTCCGGGCGGGCCAATCTACGCACGGGGAGCCTCCCATGTCACCCCACTGCTGGTGCCAAAGCCACTGAGGACAACGCTCAAATCTCCTGGTAATTTCCCACAGACAGAACATTTAATCATCCCCCAGCTGCCACCACAAAAATCCCAAGGGAATGATCTGCATGTTGAGAGAAATTTGCCCTAGGAAGCAGGACAGCATTCTGCCCCAGGATGCAACCCCTGCCCATTCTCAGAACAACCCCCTCTCAGAAATAAAGTGAAATACATTGGGCCATGTGCATTTTGCTTTTGGCGACTTGTGCTAACTTTGCTCCTCAGCCCACTGCTCCCAGGATGGACTCTGATTTCTCTAACTCCCCCCAAAGGGACGTTTGCACGCCAGCACCACATCCCTCTCTCTAATTACTCCACCAGTTGCACAGATAAAACATCTGCTGGAAGAGAGGGGGAATCCTAAAGCACACAAATAATTCACACTGCCTAAACAGAGGCAAACAGAGGATGCTGTCAGACACCCCCACCCAGCAAACAGCCCCAGGACCTCTGCCCAGCACAGGGGTCCGGCAGGCTGCGGGCTCCTCTGCCTTCTCCAGCACGAATGAATCCTTGTTTCCAACCAAACACAGCCTCCTATCTGCTCAATTCCTAAATTATCCAAAGGCAATTGCATTCAGCAAGTTCGATTAAGTACTTAAAAGTCTTTGTTTCACTCAAAAGAAACCTTTGTTTTGCCTCCAGGAAAAGTGGACATTTTCTCCTGAATTCATGTTAGCAAAGAGAAAAAAAATTCAACATCCCAAAGTTAAAAATAACCTTTTATCCTGTATTAAGCACAGCTGCCGACGGTTCAAAATTCGCATTTTGTCATTCCACACAAATCCTTGCAACAGCTGAGAAGACACACAGCACGTTTGGAAACCCGGAGCCAAGATAAACTCCAGCCTCCCACAGGGTTTTTACTCTTCAGGGGTTTTTCAACAGAGTGAAAAAGCAGGACTGGCTCAGGGGCTGGTGAGAGAAGTCATGTATGCGTTCAGAAAAGTTTTACCACGTCTGCTGAGGCAGATATTAGCAGGGGACACGGCACATCCCTGCCTGCCCCCAGGCTCTGCCCACAGCGAAAACCCTTGCAAAGGCAGGCAGGAATCAGAGCTGAAGAAGAAAATCATTTCCCAGTGCACACATCTGTGCGGTGTTAGGGCAGCTTACACTTTCCTAGGCTGTAAACCGAGCGCGACTACTTACCCAGGCTAAACAGGCATTCACTTCACACGCTGGGAACACCCCGTGTAACGGGTATGGGCAGAGGGAAGGATGGGCAGCAGCAAGGGGATCGCCTTCGGTACCCAGGACCGTGGTGCATCCTCCGGCGGTGGCGGTGCCGGCGAGCGGCTGTGCTGATCTGGGCAGGGAAGGCTCCCCAGCTGCCGCCCCAGCTGCCGGAGTGACGCCCACTGCAGATTTAGCTTATTGGTGAAAATCGTAAGCCCTAATCCAATCCTGTCCCTTTACCCAAATTTAGCTCTCCACCGAGCCAACATCCCCTCCAGTTTTGACTAGCGGTATGAAAGCAAAGTTACCTTGCCAATATATAAATCACGGAAAGAGAAGCAATAAAAAAACCCCCAATGCTCAATTTGCTTCATCTCTTTCTCCCCAAAGAGTTTCTTATCCACCCACTTCGAGCGGACTGCAGCCTTGCAAGCGCACTGAAGAAATCCAGCAACCCCCAGTGTGTATCACCAGAAAGCCAATAAGGTAAATACCAGGACACCAATAAAACCAGTATGTATGGGAATGGCTCACAGTACCGCTGGCACATCTGGGTCAGGTCTGTATTGCATACGAGGAGGTTTATAGGAACCGTTAGCACATGGTTCCTGAAGTTATAGCGAGTTTCACAAAGGTAACTACTGAATCATAAAGTGCTGCTGGCTAACAGCCTGGCCAGCCAACACATATGGTTTTCCTTTTTTTTTTTCCCCCAGCCTAGTGCAGACATTAGCTCTAGAGACACGTCCTTCCCTGCTGCACACAAATCTAGGTGCTTGACCACAGTGTTCACTTCTGGCGCTCAGGCTACGCTGGGGGCTGTTGGCAGCAGCTCGGCAGCCACAGAGCTACACCACGGGCAGCTTCCCACTGCAGGCAGTGACCTGGGAACCCTGCCTTTGCTCCCAAACAGCCACGGCCAGGGACAAAAGCCTCTCGCACAACTGCACATTTCTTCACTCGGTTACAGATGTGCAATGCTGGAGCAGCTCCAGAACATGGGCCAGCATTCGGGTGAGCTCTGAATGTGCACACGCAGCCACCTCCGAGCCAGGGGGCTGGAGCCAGCGCTGTGCACTCCGGGTGTCCTGGCGGACAAGCAGCAGGATCCAGATGCAGGCAAGCAGCTCCAACCCTCACAGAGGCTGGCAGTTCAATGAGGTCTATTCATGGAGGAACGAGCAGAGGTTCCAGGAACTCAGAGGAAGCGTTTCTGAGGAGCATTCCCATTGTAAATCCAATAAACCCTTTGCATTTTAACCCCCAAACCACTGCAAACTTTAAATGTAGAAATAATCAAACCATACATTAAAAGAATAACTTATTTTGAGCTTGGCAGTGTTGATCTAAGAACCATCCCACTCGGAAGCTGGGCTCAAAGAGCATGGGCAGCCTAGGGAAGGGCTGAGCTTGGCTCACCGGGAACAAAAGCAGCTTACAAACCAGGTTCTCCACGTGAGAGCCTAATCAGAGACTGAAGCCCACACAGCAAACAGAGAGACTACAGAGGAAATTGGAGCCTAATTTACATGGAGAACAATTACTTATTGAAACCAATTAGTGTCAAGCTGACTGACAGACTACCCAAAATATGTTCTCCCTACCCTCCCCTGCAAGCCTGAGCTTTCCTTGCTGCTTTCTTTTCCCTGGGTTGTTTGGAAGGTGAGCAGTAACACCTCGCCACTAGACAGTGAGTGTCAAACAGAGACCTTTTGAGCTTCCCTGTAACAAACACAGAGTTAGAGCCACCCACGTGCCACCCGGCGCCAACCTCAGCCAAGCCAGAGACAGCAACAGTGGAGAGCAGCACGATGTACTTTCTTTCCCTGTCTTAAATCCTTAAATGTCATCCCAAGGGTCCCCACAAGAAATTAATCATTTACAAGAGGTGTTCCTCCTTTCCTGAATGTGTACTCTGACCAGCTTCAGGCACCCGTTTGGATGTCTTGCCAAACAGCCCTTCCTCCTCCAGCCATGCTGCTCCCCACGTGCTTGTGGGACTGTCACAGGGAATCAGGGAATCCCACTGCTGTCAGAGGAAGACAACATGGACAGACAGGGAATGCCACTGATGTCAGAGAGTCAACATGGACAGAAAAACTCCTCCTTGGCTGGCACATCATGGTGGTGCCCATGGTCCTACCAGTGCCTGCGCTGGGAAGGACATTGCCTTTGCTCAGGGCTTTCCTCTCCAGCCCCCCTGGAAGAGGACAACTTCATCATGTCCCCAAAGTACAAACCGTTTGTTAACACTGCAGAAAACCTGCCCCTCCTCCATATCAGAATACTCCAAAAGCTGGAGTGCACACACGGAACCCACCAAACACCATTTTATCTTCCTTTCATTGTTAAAGAAGAAATGACTCATTCTATCACCTTCCCAGCAACATCTTCCTTATTAACGGGGCTGTCTAATTGCTGCCCTTTCCTCCAAACCCTGGACTGCACGTGCATTTTGAGTGCACAAATGACAACAGCATTTCAATGCAACTGTGGCTGCGTTATTCTTTATTATAAACTTCTAAGGAGTCTCTTTGAGCAGCCTCTCTGACTGCTCTCCAGAGAGCTCTTGCGTATGCGTACTTGGGCACGCAGGGATCACATTTTGGATATTTAAGACCAGGCAATCAACTCTTCCTTTGAGAAGCACCAATATAAAGCATATTTCAGGCCTTTATGGGTCTTCTGTACAGAGGAGATAAGCTATTCTTTTAATCTCTGCAGGCTACATGGATATACGGCATTTTAAAGGAAACTTACCATAAAAAGAAAACTTGGAAGAAATGCTTTGTGAAGTATCTAACAGCTGTTTGGTAATACATGGAGACAGCCAGGACCTCAGGTGGTGTAAAGCATCAGCAGGGATCCTTCAATTTCAGTTCACTTCAAGTCAATGGAGCTAAACCAATGTACACCACAGGAAAACCATCAAGAGAGGTAATGCAGGACCACCTCATTTGGGTCTCCTTTGGGTACAGCCACCACGAGGCTGCAAAGCCTGGTGGTCCTGGTCTCCCTCTGCTTCACACCCCCCCAGTTAAATTAAAAGTCTCTGTTAATTACCAAGTGGATGCAATGAAAATACACATGTGCTCTCACTCCTCAGAATTAGGCTGTTAATCTGGTGTTTACACTCCTGGAGTTTATCTCCTCCACACCCTGTTCTCCCATGGGAAATGACTCGCTGCCACTTTATCTGCAGCTCTAAGGACAACACACACTGCTTCGTTTTTAAATTCCCCTCCAGTGCTATGCCCTGAACCAGCTCTTCAGAGTGGGGCCAGCTGTAATTCCCATTAATTCCTCTTATGATTAGCAGGTCAGCTCACGCCACCCCGATGACAGTGGGCTTCGGGAGTGCAACTCTATCAGAATTATCTATGCATAAAAGACAATCATTATAGGAGCCAATGCCTCGCTGAGACTTTTATCAGCTGTGTGCTTGCTGCTTGCTTTTGTGCCACTAATGACTTTATAGAGAGTGGGGAAGGCTTCAGCCTCATGGCTCTGAGCTGTTTCCAGGCAGATGAACCTCTCCTGGGCTGTGGGTGAGATGTTGATTATGAAGCCATGGAGGCAATCACTGCTGGAGGGGGGTAGGGGCAGGCGGGAGCACGGGGAAATTAGAGGAACCTTCTTCTGAGTGCATCCCATCAGTGCTGGTGGCAATTATGTGTGCTGATCAAGTAGATGGGCTTCCCAGAGCCCCCTTGGAAATTACTGGGCAGGGAGGGAAGGGGAGAAAAAGAAGGAAAAAGGAGAAAAACTGAGAAAAATAACAAAATAACCTTCAACAACAGCAGCAGACATCACCCCAGCTACCTGGGAGCAGGGCATGGAGGAGCAGCCTCCTCCCCTCGGGCATCTCTGTGCTGGTGGCCACTCGGGGGAGACCCACAGAGATAAAAGGCAGTAAGACCCCTTGTAAAATACTTGTAAAAACGCTAATGGCCTCAGGTCCTTTGAAGCCATCTTGAGCGCTGCTAAATCACTTCTTTTATTTGCTTTCTGGTGGGATTTGCTTAGGTTAGAGCTCACCATGTTTATGCTGATACGCTGTGCATCCTGGTGCACAGGTCAAAGCTAGTGTAGACCCAAGCTGACCCACACTGCAATGATCACTGCCAAGCCCTGCAGACCATCCTTTCCCTCATCTTTCCTGTTTTTTCACTAGTTGCATGGGAAGAAAAGAAGGAACCAACTGAACACCATCTTCCTTTCAATATTAGCTAACAGGAGCTTACTGTAATAATAAAAAACAGAAGGGAAGGCGAGAACTTTAGTTGGAAGCACCGTGCAGCCTCGAATTCCTGACCCTGAAACTCCTGACAAGGTGACACATTATTAAGAAATATCCATATTAATCCCAACTGCAAAGCACTATGTTCAGCCAATTAAAGCGCTTGAGCAGCTGAGCGCTCCCGGAGACCTTTGTACTCTCCTTTTTTTTTTTGTAAATGCCCTCTTAGGGAAAGGAATGGCTTCTGCAGAGCTGAACTGCCCAGTTCCTTCCAGCCTCACTGTGTGTGTGTATAAAATGTTCTTGGCTGCTTTCAAACACTGCACATTAATCTGCACAATGGAGTCTGTCTCCTTCAGCGTTCGGACGATTTCTCTTCGAGGCGGGTGAGACAGAGCTGTTCCACTTGGCATCACATCCCCTCCCTGCCCCCTTCCAAGCCTCTTATTTCTTTTTTTCTTTTTTTTTTTTTTTTTTTTTTGATCACCAGAATAGCTCACAAGCCATCACCACAGGCATGTGTGAACCTGGAGAAGAATATACTGCTGTAGGAGCCCACAGATATATGAGACAGCCGGGATGCTCAGAAGCAGAACTGGAAGATTACGGTTTTAACGCATCAAATTATGAAAAATACCACCACTCCCTTCCTTCAGCTTAGGACACATCACTTACTTCTCCCTCAGCCATTTCTTTGCCCATGGCTGAACCCAGAGTGACAGAAATTGCTTATTGAATTAAAGGCTGATGGAAATGAAACCTCAGAGAGGTCTATGGGTGGCGATTACTGGAATTTGTTCCTGAGCAACGTGAGCCCCACCATCCCACCTTGATGAGCCCCACACACCCATAAATCAGAGCATCCCCTCTATGCAAAGAGCTGACTGGTACAAAGCTAGGCATTTTTATTAACACCATGCTCAGGGCTCGGTGCCACTGAGGCCCAGATTGGTGAATCATGTTTCTTCAAGTCTTCATTGAATATTAAAATGTTCTGTAGTTGCAGTCAACAGGCTTCCCCGCAGCAGAGACTTCAGCTGCAGCTTTGTCTGCCAGGAAGCATAGCCTTGGCTGCCCCACAAGTAGAGGAGAGATGCCTGTTGCTAGACCCAGTGGTCCCCCTTGCCACATGTTATGGTGGACATCTCATCCCTCACATCTCATCCACAGAAACATCCAGAGCCTGGGAAACAAAGCAGGAGCAGAGCAGAGAGAGCCACCACAGACCTCCTTCACGCCTGATACCAGCAACTCAATCATGCCTGGGTACACTAGGAAAGGGATGAGCACCTCTTGCCTTCACCATGGATGGGGCTTCTCAAGAGGGTGGATATATGGGAAGGAGAAAAGCTGTTTAAGGATGTACAAGCACACTAAACTCTGCCACTCAGTGGAAACCCAGCGGACTCGGGCTTCTGCATGACACCTTGCATTTTGGAAACCGCAACGGGAACGCCATGCACTTTCCTTTATTTCCAAACATCCCTAAATCCCCGTCTCCTGGTATTTCTATGATTAAATACACAGTCCTCCACACCGAAACCCCATAAAAATCCATATGGAGACTGTCACTACAACCCAGCCGATACCTGCCAGCAGCTGTAATCGTGGTGCCACCAGATCCGCACAATAAACGAGTCCATTTTACCAAGGCTGGGTTTTTCTACAACTAAAGTGGAAACAAAAATTGGCTTGCAAAGATGAACGATGCCTGGGATAGTTTTTTGCTGCACTTGATTAAATACAGCACACAACAAACCCATTTTCCCTTCCTTGAATGATAAACTCGATGGTCTAAAATTAAGCCCAGCAGGGTAAGTAAGATCCTGTATAGATTTCAAAAGATACCACGATTTTTTTTTTTGAAAGCCTGACTGCACTGTATACGCTTTGCAAAATCGCTCAAGTACCTCTGGCACCTTTTTTAAACACAGGGAAAGCTAAAATCATGTCGTGTTTTTATCTTGATACAACCTATACCACAGAGTACAGCCGTGGTTTGCCATTTCACGATAAACCAACTCTTTGCTTTTGATCATTTCAGCGTGTAACTGTGGATGTGAATGGACGATAGCATCATAAAAAGAAAATGGGAAGAAAAAGCCCAATCAAAGAAGTACAACCAACCTGCACCACACGCTCCCCAACCAAAGGGTATTTGTAGATACCAGAATTACCATTTCTCTTCAAGACAACTGATCCTTTTCATGAAAATATAAGAAGCCCTAGAGAAATTCTGGTTGATCGTTATTAAATGGACAGGCCTTATGCATATTTTTTCCCAGGAAAATGACTGAAGCTTGGCTTTAGCATAATCCTGAAGATTATTTACATCTCCTGCAGTTTTTTCCACTGCTGCTGAATAATCAGGGCTCCTTAGAAAACCATTGCCAGAGAAACAAAAGTCCTTTTTTTTTCCCCTTTCCTTTCCTCTCTCTTTTATGTGTTTTTCTACATTTTTCCCTGCACAGGAGGCTAAAAATACTTGAGGCAAGGAGGCACAGGAGAAACAGCGGGGAGCGGCTGGGAAGGGTCAGCGTTCCCCCACCACAGCACTGCCCGCTCAGCAGCTGGGGCAAATCTCTTACCTCTCCTTGATCCCCAGCTTCCAGTGCCATGTGATGAAGTGGGAGCTTGGGTTACTTTCAAACATTTTATTTTTTATTTCTTCCTCAAAAGAATGGCCTAAAAGAGGAAAAAATTGTGGCTCCTCAGAAGGCAGTGGGAGGAGGGGCCGTCCCTTCTCTTTGGAGGAAAGGGCTCCAAACCAGTGCAGGTCCCCTGAGTACTGGGATGCTTTTGGGAGGGAATCGCACAAGGATTCTTCAAGACAAGCACTTCACTTTCTGCTTCAGCATCCTTATTGTTTCCAGTCACACAAACTCTCTTCCTTGCCTGATTGTGCCCTATCCACTAAACTGGCTGCATACAGGGAATGAAAAAAATTAAATACTCTTAAGCAGGCAGGGCTGCAATTGGTATGGTAATGAGGTCGTTATGCTCCTTAACGTGCTTTCTAAAAATAAAATTACACCCAGGTACACAGATCTCCTGGCTGCACCATGCCCAGGGAATCAGCTTAATGCAAATTCTCCAACTGCCTGGTTTGGTTTTGTTGTTTCAAAGCAAACCATGAGGACAACAGCAAGGGCTTGGCTGTTGTGCAGGGTCCCAGATTTCAGCTCCCCTCTGCCTGGCCAGACCCTGCATTAGAGCCAAGGGTCACCTCTGAACACACAGGGTACAGCCAGGCTGAGGGACCTCTGCTTCACAGCCAGGTGCCATCAGAGGTCAGGAGCAATGTCTTGTCCTGCTTGTGTGACGTGCTCCCTGCCACTATCAGTGGGGACAGACACTGCCAAGGTCTATCCTGGGAGGGATCCCATCTGGTGAGCATTCTCAGGTTGAATTACACAGCAGCCTGTGCTGCAGTAGGTTCATTTGCAGTAATTAGAAGCATCATGTGGGCACACAGGAGGACTTCAAAGGACACCAGTAGCCTTGACAGCAAAGTCTCTATTAGTGGCCAACAGGCAAAAACTCCCCCCCCCGCCCTTGACCATCTCTTAATAAACCAAAATTATACAGAAGTCTTTTGGAGGAGGACCAGACAGGTCACTGCTAAACCCACTCCAGGGAAAGTTAAAGGTTGTATTTTTTATATATATTATATATATATATTCATCTTCTAACACATGCAATTCACATACACCCCCCGTCCCCCGCCCAGCCATACGCGCTGCTTTGCTTCTGCCACTCTCCCAGACTGATCACAAACAAGGGTTCATGGATATTGAAATCTGTAGGAAGCTTAACATTTACTTGGCTTTTGTGTAAACACTTACATGAATTACACAAGTTTCAGCCAAGAGGCTCAGCACCCCGCTGTGCCGACCCATATAATTCATTACAATTAAAAGCAGAGAGCGAGGCAATCAGGCTCGCCCTACACTCTGCTGGTATGGATTTGCTCTTCCAAATGGTTTCCAATTTGTCTTCACAGCAGCCCAGCCTCTCTGGGAGAAACCCTGCTGGCATTTGCCCCGTGCTGCCTGGGGATGCTGCTCCTGCACCCCCAGGGCAGCCCATGCCTGCAGGCTTTGCTGGCTGACTTGCACCCACACTGCCAAGAATCCCACGGTGAGAAATCAGCACAACCCAACTACGGCCAAGCCAGAGGCAGCAGAGGGCACGGGTGGACCCAGGACACGTAGGTGTCCCAGCCACATCCTCACCACACCAAACATTGCATCCTCCAGCAATGCCACCGAGGCAGGACCTTTTCTTAGAACCACAGATGGTTTGGGTTGGAAGAGACCCTAAAGATCATTTAGTTCCAGCCCCCTTGCCATGGGCAGGGACACCCATACGTTTCTTGCACCATCAGGGCGAGCCCAGCGCTCACTGTAACCACCCTGCAGGCAGGTGAGAGCTGCCCTGGGTGCGAGTTTTATACATACAGAGCATCCCATCCTGACAAAAGCATATAATATTATCAACATCATATATATATAGCATATAATAATAATCAATAGGAGAACTCCCGACGTGAGCCTGTGCACCACCCCAAACTGCAAGGCAGTGTCTATTCCCCAAGTCTCTGCCTTTCTTATTCATATTCATAATATGCTAAGCTATTAAACTATCCTTCAGAAAGTGCTGTGGCTTACAATGCTGCAGACAAGTGGTGTTATCATGTGGTATTTCTTCTTTTGTTATTACAGTGAATCTTCCTACATCTCTGAAAATAATCCAATTATTGCTTACCACTGGTAAGGTCACTGTTGCTTTGAACAGAGATTTGAGTAATACTCTGATTAGTCTTAAGCAAATATTGCTGGGACTTGGGCAGAAATTTCAGAGAGATTGAAAATCCGTTTTACTGGAAACCACAGATGGAAAAATATTCACACTCTAGAGGATATAAAAAACAAAAAAGGTATAATTTCCCTGCCTTATTAGAAAAATATTGGTTTATCTGAAAGCAACAGCAGAGATAAATTCAGCTATTAAAACAATATATAATTTCTCATATTGTATAGCCTTCAAAATATGGCAATCATCGAATCTTTATTAAATGTTCCTATTCGGGCTCCAAAATGTATTGAACTACTTAACTGCAATATATGGAAAACAGCAGAAGGTCTGCATCACTTGTGGGAACAAAAGAGCTCCCAGAGAAAAGCAGGTATCAAAGATCAATCTGCAATAAGGAGAAGGAAGTTAACAACCCTTACAGCAGCCTCAGAGATAATTTTCCTGCATTGAGCCGACGAGATAACAGCAAAATCACACAAAATACAGATGATAATAAGAAAAGGTGTCTATTATATTTCTTTCGCTGTAATTAATCATGGATTCTTTACTGTCAAACCACCTTTAGGTAATAGCAAAGAAAGGGAAAAAAATACCCCACCCTTTTATTTTTTTCCTTAAGAAGGAATTAATCATATTGTCACTGAAAGATGGTTTTTCTGACATCACTTTTCTTGCGCTGGCCAACTGATATTAAAAACAAAACCCTGCTAGGGCTTGCTGTCCTGCTGCAAGAGTGGAAGGATGCTCAGAATTAACCCCTGGGTGTCCTGATATGGGTGCATCGCAGTGATACCACCAGAAAACCCAAATTGGTGTCTCTGAACTGGGAGAAGGATGACAAATGCCAACAGATCTGGGAGTGGCCAGGGCTGCCTGATCCACTGCTGGCTTCTCCTTCCCCTCTCCTCCCTGCAACTGCATCTCTTGCTGGAGAGTTCCCTCCCAACACCCCCATACATCTTCATCCCATGTTGGGATGTGCATCAGGGGCCCTGCTGAACCCCTGCTCAGCCTTGGTGCGTTTGGCACAGGGACACCCGTATTTCACAGCTTTTCACAGCTCCACCTTTTTCTTCCCCAAACTCTTCCAGGCTCCTGAGGTTTCCAGCACCACATGTGGAAAACACCAGGGTGGGATGTCAGAGCACCATCTCTCTCCCAGGAAACCTGCTCCGCCTGCCTCAGGCACGCCGAAATCCCAAAGGGATAGGGAAGAGTGGAAATTGCATTAAGAAAATCTATTTAAAGTGATATCCCACTACCATGCAGCCAATGTGAAACGTGAGCAGCCTCAGCTCTCCCAATGATTTATTCCCTCCAGGGAGCCGCCTGCCGAGCTGCAGCCCAGCCCAGGGCACACAGCGGGGCTGGGGGAGATGCCCAGCACCAGCATCGCAAAGCCTGACCCTGCCTTTGCCTCCTGCTCTCCCATCTCAGACCAGGAAGGGGATCCAGGTGGCTTGAAGATGAGGGGACCACTGCCAGGCCCTAGAAAGGATGCCCAGGGGACGAGGAACCTCAGTACTGGTGCCTTTCTCATGTTTCATAAAATCACAGACCGGTTTGGGTTGGAAGCGACCTTAAAGGTCACCCAGTTCCAACCTCCGTGCCATGGGCAGGGACACCTCCCACTAGATCAGGTTGCTCCAAGCCCCATCCAACCTGGCCTTGAACACTTTCAGGGAAGGGGAATCCACAACCTCTCTGAGCAACCTGTGCCAGTGTCTCACCCCCCTCAGTGAAGAATTTCTTCTGATGTCTAACCTAAATCTACCCTCTCCCAGCTTAAAGCCATTACCCCTTGTCCTATCCCTCCATGCCCTTGTACAAAGTTCCTCTCCAGCTTTCCTGTAGCCCCTTCAGGTACTGGAAGGTGCTGTAAGGTCTCCCTGAAGCCTTCTCTTCTCCAGGCTGAACAACCACAACTCTCTCAGCCTATCTTCCTAGGACAGGTGCTTCAGCCCTCTGATCATCTTTGTGGCCTCCTCTGGACTTGCTCCAACAGCTCCATGTCCTTGTGTTGGGGGCTCCAGAGCTGGATGCAGAGCTCCTCCAGAGCTGTTGGCTTCTTAATGTTTTACTCATTAATGCCCACAACCCATCCTGAGGCACAGACACCTGCAGACTTTTAACTGCTCTTGGATTGCCTTGATTAGGTGGCTTTCAGGGACCTCTGACTCTTCTCTCAAGAGGTATCCAAGAGACAGGCTACAAGCTAACAGTGCCAATCCAGATTGCTGGGCTTTATTTCTTCCTGCATAAACACAACAGCTGAGGCTTGGGCTCTGCTTAGACCTTCCCTGGACATCTGTCGTGCTATGAACACAGACAGCAAACGGTACAAAATATTGTCTAAGTGCACTTCCACTGGCCTAAAGACTCGTGCCCTCTGTGATTATTCCCACAACAACGTAAGTTGCAAACTAATCCTCTCTTTTTTGGGTAATAACTATATTTGCATTTTTTGCAGCATGAGACCTCGTGGGGTTTTTTTTCTTGTTTGTTTGTTTCTGTTGGGTTTTTTGTTGTTTTGGTTATTTTTTTTTATAAAAAAAGAAGCAGCAGCAGGAAAAACTGAAAAGTGAGTATTTAGCAAATAAATTGTATTTGTGCCTTAAGAAAAACATTGGCTATTTTAAGCACATTAGATTGTTAGGTTAAACATCAGGAAGCACAGAAAGAAAAATATACTCAGTTTTGTGCTCCCTGTTAACGGTACTAAAACCCAGCACAGGAAAGCCCATGGGACAGGATTATTAAAACCATCCTGGGAGCTGCAGAATAATCTCCAGGTTAAAAGTGCATTAAGATAATTATATTCCAAACATCCCTGTCACCTGGCAGTGTCTTCTGCCATGAGTGAGCTCCTGAAGCTGTGCCGGCATGAAAGGCACCCGCCTTCCCAAATCCACATCCAAGGATGGGTTTTGCTCACCAGACAGTGAATGAAACCAAGCTGAAATCATGCCACTGTTTTGCTGCCAGCTGCAGGAACAAGTCATCCCGGCCACCTCGCCAGGGCCAGCACTGGCACAGGACCTGGGATCCGCTGCTGCGGGATTCAGGATGCAGGGGCTGCGGGGGAGCCCAGCGTGACAAAATGCCCGGGTGGCTTCTCACAGCATCCCTCTTCCAAACACCAGCTGGGGTGAGACAGGCTGAGACCTAAGATGTGATGATGGATGGGTCTGAGATAAATGGAAAGATGAACCATCTGAGGAGAGGCAGGGCAAGATGCAGAGCTAGGGAGCAAGCAGCACCCATGATTATCCCAGCACAGCATAGCCTTGATGCTGGCAGGGTTTTCAAGGAAAAAAAACCCCACAAAACCAAACCCAAATTCAGCTGGCACACCCCTTTGTAAAGACGTTTTCACAGATTCCAAAGGAATAACAAAAGTTCAGTTGTCTTTGATATTGTCACCTTACAAACAGCACCTGATAGTGCTGAGTGGGTACAAGACCTCCCAAAGAAACTTTAGAACAAGGAGGTCCAAGAAAGAATCATTCCACTCACATTTACACCACTGCTTTTAACCAGGCTGCTCAAATGAGAGGATCCTGGGGAGGCTGGTAGCACAAAAGGAAAACAGTATGGGTGGATTTAATGCAGAAACCCAAGACAGCTCATTAGTGAGGAAGTGAGCGTGGTCAAAGAGCTCCTGTCGGCACCAAAGCATCAACCTGGCGTAACTGAGCCGAGCTATTTAACTGAGAGTGAATGAGACTTCACTGCCTGGCGGCGAGACAAGAGCCTGACACTGACCCCGTTCTGCAGGTACCACACTGAGGGATGGTGACCCTTGGCCACACCTGCAGTCCAGGGTGGCACAGCATCACCATGCAGACCCAGCGCAGCCTGAAACAGCCAGCAAACACGGTGATTTTTCATAGTCCTAGTCAAATAACCAGTTGCATAGAGCAAATGCACGTTGAGGTAATGCCACTCACACCATCGAGGTTCTCATCAGGGATGAGTATGTCATGAATCACTGCTGAAGCCAACATTAAAATGATATTGATGTTAAGAATCCCAGGCGCCTCATTTGGCGCTCATAGAACATATGGCACATACGAATTTTATAGCTTTTGTATTAATCTGCCCAGAATGCCATCACTTTGCAAGATTTCATGAAATATTAAAATTACTGAGGATAATTTATTTTACAACTCTAGGCAAAGGCCCTGGGAATGATGAGAACCTTCCCATTAAACACACACAGGTCTGCAACCCGCAGCCTTAATATCTCGCATCTGTTTGCCGAGTGAGAGAAAGATGCTATGTCTTTCAACTCGGTTATTTGATGGATCGGCCTGAATTTGTTTATTAAGGTTTCTACAATCCATTATCACTGCAGGAAACAGAGGGAGGGATGATAGACTAAGCATGTTTATCAAACCATGTGAAGTCCAGAGAGACACTCAAAACAAATCTCTACAGCCGCTGTAGGAAAGTGCTGGGCATCTTTATCGACAGCCCAACTGTGAATTGCACAGTTGGCTTTTAAAAACCCAACAGAAGGCTGTGACGTATAAGGACAGTATAGAAAAAGACTGAATTTACATCTCTTATGATAAATATAGCAACACTAGAAGCATTTCTAATGGACTCCGGTCACCTGCGTGCAAAACAGTATTTAAGATAACAGCAGGTGGCTGAAGCAGTCGTGCACCAGTGCACAAACTCAAGCAGTAATGGATGGCATTAGAAAGCATCTGGGGCAAAGATATTCCTTGCTATAATGATTACTATAGAAGAGAGCGATTTCTGCAATATGTATCAGGAAGATTTGAAGCCAACGGCTACTGGGAACTTTGAACAAGCACAGAATTCAATAGTAAATCTCCGATGAATGGTAAACACATTGCAAATCTCTTTTCAAGAGCAGGGAACAGTATAAAACTAGTAGCCTGTTGCAAAACTATGTGTGCACAAGATATAAAGTCAATATTTCCACAAACTAATCACAAAAAAAGAAGGGCTCACGCAAGGTCCCTTAGGGGTAGGTGCATTGACCGTGTAGGTAATCACGCACATCTTGGACCTTGGCAATGTCTGTGCACGCAGGAAGAGGCAGCAGAAGAAATCAACCCCAGCATCACATTGTTACACACCAGTGTGTGACAGCCCAGGTTGTGCTGATGTCTAAACAAACAGTTAGTAATTCCTGTACCTTAAACACAGCACACACAAACTTCTGCAAAATTTATTATTCCCTTATTTCTCATTGCAAATTGGGCGTACTGAAATCCTCCAAGCCTCACGACCAAACAAATCATCCTATTAAACATGAACTGAAGGGAATGGGTGGGGAAGCATCTGATTAAATGAGCATACAACTGCTAGTTACTGAGCATGCAAAGATGAAAACTGGAGTCTGTATCTACAGAGATGTTTCCTATTAAAAAACATCTTGGTAATACCCAACACTCTTGGACTGCTTCTCCACAATATAAAAAAATCATGTGCAAAAGTACATTCTACTTCCAAGACACCACGAACATGAACAGCAGAAAAGTAGTATTACGAAAGAAGAATTTCAAAGTTCATGTTATTGCCCCAAATGGCCTCACTGCAACCAACTGCACAAACAGCATCATCCACAGAATGGCCATCACCTGCCCAACAGCAATTGGAAATGATAAGGGCAATGATGATGATAAATGAAGTTGGACCGACAATGGCTGCGCTCTGAATTACACTTTGATTCTATTACTTCCAGCTCTCGCAGCACATATGCTAAATATATTGAAAACCTATCATGGTGACATGTGGATTTGTGCCTTGATTTCAAAGGTATGTGGATTCATATAAACAGAATGTGAGCGTGTGCTTGCTCCAGCCAAGACACTCATTTATTCTTCATATGTATTTATGGGTGGGAACAGGCTCGGCAGCATTGCTGCTTGGTTCATCAGTAATTAACATCTGGATGCCAAAAGAGAACAAAAGCTGACACAAGGGCTGAGTCTTCCAAAATTTTGCAAGCTCTCTGGATCCTTGAAAACTAAACATTGAATTAAATAAGGTATCTCTTGACCTGAAAAGGAGACTTTCATTTCCAGTTTAAAGCTAAATTGTACAGACCCACTGGTCCAGGCTGTGGACCCAACCTATCCGCTGATGAGGGATGACCTAGCAGGTGGAGTGATCACACAGCACTACAGAAACAAGAGAGATTTTGCTTTAACAACCCTTTTCTGGGAAATGACCAAGAGAAAACAGTCCCATTAAACTACGGGGGGCTGGAGAATAACAAAACAGAAAAAAGGGGATGTGATCCCTGCTAACACCTTGGGGAGATGCAAGGTTGAGGCAGGCGGACAGTTTGCTTTCGAGTCGCTGTTGGAGATGGTGGTGAAACCATCACGAAGCAGTGTCAGGTGTGACCAGCAGCACTGCTGTAACTGCAAGGTGAGGAGGCAAGCTCACAGCCACACATCAATGCCAAGCGATTAGGGATAGACTCCATCCACCACAAACATGCTTTTGTTTGCAATCTAAACTAATGCTGCAGCAGACTATTTTCACCAATGCTTCTTAAAACCAGGGCTGAAAGAACATCTCAGCTTATCCTGAGCAGATTTGCCTTTCCTGAGCTAGACAGGATGCCAACACAGGTCTTTGAGACACATTTTTCTCCCCCTCCAAAAAAAAGATCAACCACAGCACATTTTGCAACTTACATTTCAATTAAGAAGAGTGCCACTCTATGAATAAACCCGATTATCACTTACCAAACCCCAAAGTTTCCTACAAGGAGGATTTCAGCACTGAGGAAGACAAAGACACACTTGCTGTTAGTGGAAAGATGCTCCACCTTTACCTTCCCAGATGCTCCAAACGTTTAACCACAAGTCAGTAAGTCAATATACATACGTGCGTACATACATATACATCTCTCAACACTCCAGGTCTCCAAAGGCATAGGACTATAGACCACTCGTCGACAGTAAAGCTTATGTATGATATTTTCCACGCAGCTCCTGCTTTCAATCTGCCTAGCATAGCTGTCTCGGGTGATTTAAATAAGAACTTACAATCTTCCCACAAGACTGAAGCAGCACGGTCGAATTTGTAAATACCCTGGGCTCCACAGAAGGCTGTTAATGTTAATACAGGGAATCTGTTTAATGCAAATGAAAAAAAAATAAAAAAATACTTATTACAGAGTTTCTTGTAATGACAGTGCTCAAATATAACCACAACAGTCTGCTTTTGATTAGAGCAAGCCATTTAGTGCCGCGGTTATTATTTGTTGTTTCTATGGTTCCTTGGGTGCACATCACTCTTCCCAGACAAACACGGAGAAAGGCTCAAACATTTCTTCACTGAAGTAACAAACCCTGCTGGATTTCAGTGAGGTCAAGCCCCTTTGCTGGCTTCTCGGCTCCAATACTGCTTTCTGTATGGATTTCTTTTCCTTCTCTTTTCGGAGCAGGAGTGGGGTTCCCTTACACATTCATCCACCCTGACAACTTCCCACGTTGTCCTATCCATTTCCAGCAGAAAATGTTCCCATTTTTATTATGTCTGAAAAAAAGTCATCCTCACCTTAAGGAGAGCTGTTTGGGGCTCATTTAAATCTGTGTAGTGCCATGGATGCCAAAAAAGGGCCCAGATCAGCACCTCAAATTAAGCACATGGTCCCCATCTAAAATGCATCTTCTACATGGATGACCTGCAGCAACCCTGCAGGCTGGAAAGGTCATCTTCAGCCACCACAGAAGGACACGTTTATTCAGACTTCTCAACCTGAAGCTTATTTTATTTTAAGAAATAAAACCCCAAAAAACCCAAAAAACTCCAGCAATCTGTCAGGTCAGAGGGTTAGAAAATTGGAATCCAACTTTAATTAGCCAATGGTGGTTAACGGCCCCATGAGCGTGTTGCGTGCCCAGATTCAATTTCTTGGCACGAGCATTCGTTTGGCTGCAAGAGATGACACCGAGCACACAAAAGCGGCTGCAGAGCTACAGGGTCAGTTTGTGCAGTATTAACAAAGGAATATGGATGATAAGAAATCCATTCAGTGCCTGGATAGGCTGTATGCTCAGCGGAACTGGACTCATTAAACAGCAAAAAAGTGATCTATTGCGTAGGATGCACGTCTGAATGTTTTCCAGATGGGACCACACCACTCATACACAGAGACTGCAAAAAGCTCTTTTTTAAAACAAAATAGAATAAAAAAAATTAGTATTTATACATATAGTATACATATATATCGCTTACATTTTTCCAAGGAGATTTCATCACAATTCCCCACTAATCTGTGCCTCTTTTACACCTAGATTCCTTTTTTGAGTGTAAGGTCTTTTACTGACACAGAATGGGGCTTCCTACCTTAGAAGAGCTGAATTTAAATGAGAATTGCCCTATCTTGCTTTTGCCCTGTCAAATTCTTCTCCCAGCATTGGATGGCTGGGATGGATTGCGAGGCTGGAGCTCAGACAGCAAGGAAAACAAATGTAAAGTTGTTGTAATTTTTATAGTATTTCCATGTGCGGTACATAAACCCCTATTCAGAGTAAACAAACCCATTGCGGAGCTGGAGGGGGTGATAATCAGAGCGCACAGATCTCAAATACATCAAACTGTCAGACTTGGCTCTTTGCTATTTGAAAGGGACCAAACAAATGCTTGGAATTAATAAAAAAATCATTTAGAAAGGCCATGTAATAATGAGGCCAGTAATAAATCACGTTAGCAAAGCATCCCAGTACAAACTGGCACTTGTGTGTTGGAGGAACCAATCTTGGGAGGAAAATGCTGTTCTCCACCCCTCTGTAAATGTTATTAAAAACTTGTTTAGTTGCCATTGATACATTGTTCCCAAAGCTGTTGAAAAATGTTCTGTTTGCCAGTGATTTAAAGAAATGTTCACCACGGGTTGAAATTCCCCCCAGAAGCCCTCTCAGGTCACCGAGTCCCCGCTCCTCCCATCCCTGGATGCTGGACCAGAGGCGGAGGGGAACCAGGACAGTGAACAGCCTAAAAACTATTTTACTTATTATTACAACTCCAGGACTTGACTTAACTTCTACTCCATTTCTCTCATCAGTTTGCCAAACCCAGCTATTTGCTTATCCATTTCATTTAAACGTTATTTTCCTCTTCAATATAAACAGTTTATCGCTGGAGAGCTACTCTACACCAAACGAGGGCTGTAAGCAACATTACACCCTCTTACTTATGTAAATACTGTTTATTAATGGCAGGCACAAAGTGCAATGCTTGAACTGAGGCCTGCGAAGCTTTGCACCCACATTCTGGCAGAAAATCTGAGAAATGTGGGAAGGTCTGATGGGGACACCCAGAACCAGGGAGCTGCTGGAGCTCCCAGGACACCACCGTGCCAGCCAAGGCTCGCTGTGCACTATGAATCACCCAAAAATGCAAACCCACTTTCTGCAAGTCCCAGTTGGTTCTAAAAAGGCACATTTTTCTGAGTGGAAATGTCAGATTGTGGCAAAGTTGGGACAGCTTTTTGCTTTGTGTCACTGTTTTATCCCAGAATCAGACGAAGCCTTGCAAGAGGAGTCAAGTGAAATGATGGCTAAAATATTACAGCAACTGATTTGTACCACAGATCAGCTGCTGAGGTGATAAAAAAGATATTCCTCAGCAAAATGGTATTCCCTGAATGACTGACTGGGCAGCTGATACCAAAAGAAAAAAAAATCCACAGGAAAAATTATTTCAAATCCTGTCTAATCCTTATTTACTCCACTAATGGCACCAATCTCTTTCCCTATTCATCTGTGTTGCCACTTCTGTTTATCAAGTATTTCAGTAAAGAGCTTCATTCTTTGTGTTTTTCTTGTTTATTTCCTATTTACAGATTTCAGAAGTCAGCTTTGAGGATCGACTTGCAGCCGATGTAAATAAGGTAACCTTTCCTCTACCTGCCCCTGGGCAGAGCCCAAAGTAGGGTGCAACTCCCTGCATAAACACCCTGTGAGTCACTTCATTACTGAGGCTGGGTGCAAGCTAATTAATTGAGTGTATCTGTTCCTCTGTACTGTATTTAATCAACTCAGTCTCCCCAGAAAGGCTGGCTGCCTCGCAGTTACAACATTCAGATGTTGCAAGTTCATGAGCCAGAATCAGTAAACATGATGCAATTATAAAAATAAGTTGATGTGGAAAATCAACTTAAAGAGTCCTCGAGAGAAAAAGCACTTCTAGATAAAATGCTTCATAAAAAGGCACGCAATAGCATCCTGGCTGCAGCACAGCCAATAACCCAGGATCACATTTTTATTCATATTGGGTGAACTGCACCCCGAGACATCTCACCCTGCCTTTCCCATCACAACCGCCTATCAGAGGTTCACAACCCTGGACCTGCTCCCACTTCCCAAGCTGCTTTGACTAGACCAGACCAAGCACTCATGAGCACACAGCTCTTATGGAGATGGACAGGATGGGTCTTCTCCTGTCGTGTTTCTTATTGTTTCCCAGGGTTTCTTTTTGATTTTACTGCCATGTTAATTCTCCTAAAATCCTATGATAATCACCCTTAATCCAGCTGCCAGGATCCCAGCATTTGTTACCTTGCCATTTACTCTAAGTAAGGTGTGAAGCTTCTTTATCCCACCGGAGTCACAAACAGATGAGTTTCTAATTGCAGAACCATTCCCAGGTTCCTTGTTTCTACTTGCAAACCAATTTCCACGTGGGAGACAAGAAAGCCTTTGCACAAACCCTGCTCTTTCACACGGTCAGCACATTTTAGTGGCTCTCCTGGCAGCTCACAAAACCACTGACCACCAGGTCTACCGCCTGCCTGCAGGACCAGACAAGAGAGGACAGGTCAGTACACCAGTGACTTCTTCCTTTTTCAGAGGTCTCAAGATACTCGAGTGGGCAAATCTCTAATCTCATCAGAGGGCTCCTGTGAATCGCAGCCTCTCACTCAGTCTGAGGTCACCAAGACACGGTTTTGGTTGCAAGACCATCACTTCAGGAAGCTCTGCCCTACACCTCCAACAGCTGGTGCAAAGGCTGAAGCACAGGGCATCCACACCTTAGGAGAAAGCCCAGCTGTGAAGCAGGCACCATACAAACATGTGCCCAGGGGGGTATCTCTACCCTTAAGGCCTCATAATCCTCTGTAGGTAGGAACAGGTATATCATATTTGATGGCAAGGCATAACCCAAAACAGCAAAAGCAGCTGGGAGTGCTCCTCCCTTTCACTTGTACCAGCACCTTCTAAGAGTCCTGTGAACACCATGAGGAGCCTTCCCTGTCTGGAGCCAGGATTGCACCCTCTCGCCTGCAATTCACCTGCAGGAAAACCTGGTAGAGTGCTTGCAGGGACACACTGATATGATGATTATCTGAGCGTGGGTACAGACACGTAGGTCGAGTTCAAGTGTGACCCCTAGGGCGTTCCTGGGGCAGGTGCTGCAGGAGAGAACAAGGTTCAGGGTCTCCTGGTGGAGAACCACCCTTATGATCGCTCCCTCCCTGGGCTCCTCACCCACCTCAGCTCCCAGTGCTCTCCTCCATCTCATGCCCAGAAGCCACAAGCTCTGTAGGAATCAGGACTGGGGAAATCTCCTTTCTCCTGCCTCCAAGCGATGAAACAAACTGGCTGAGCATTTGGGCAGAGAGCTAATCCAGCGCTCCTGCCAAGGTGTGCCAGATGCCACAGCAACTGGTGTGCTGAGCTAATTATGTCCAGCCACAATGCTTAATAACAAGGCGCTCTATTGCTTCATTAGAAAGCCTTCTCCTGGCTTCATCCCTGCTCCTCACAAGGGGAAGGGACCACTCCAGCCATCACCATCTCCTTCCAGCAAAAAGGGCTTTTTTGGCAACAGGCCCCCATCAAGGTGATGGAGCTGAGCCTGGCAAACTCTTCACTGCTCTTCTAGGAAAAGCTTCAGGCCACGAGAAAAATAGAGATGGGCAAGATGGAGAGGTGATGCTTCCCCCTGCAACCAGCACAGACCCTTTGCCTCTCCTCACCTTGTGCTTCGGGCAGCTCAGCAAAGCATCTTGGACTCCGCGCCAGCTCCCACCCACCGGTATCCACACAGGACCCTGCTCCCAGCCTGGCCAACACCATTGCTGCAGGGCTCTGTGTGTGGTCCCTGTTTAAGCACCATCTGTCTCGAGTTTAGCACAACAACGCTGCAGCCCCACCAATTAAAACAGGCTGCTGGAGTTAAATCCTGAATACATGCAAAGTTAAGTAAATGATCAGCAGTGAAGATAAATAGGATGGGGATGGGTCCAACGGGTGGTGGGAGCTGGAGGGGCCAAAGCACCACAGGAGGCAGGGGCACGCATCCCAAACTGACTCCAGGCAGAGCCAGTCCCCTTCCCAGCCCTTAGATTGGTGACAGTGACATCAGGACATCACCTGCTGTCTATCACAGACTTAGCTGTGCATCTACTGCTGTGCAGCACCTTGCTACACCAGCATCACCACAGGGAAAAAGCAGCACAATATTACAGGTGAAAAAGCAATTTACTGCAGATCCCCAAGTTAGGGGAAAAGTACTGTCAAAATGCAAGTCTCTGTTTATTCAAGGACAGAAGTTGTTGAAAGGCTGAAACACCAGATCCAAGAAGTATCCCCAGCACATCCCCCTCTCTGCAACACTCACCAACCAGAGAGCCAGCAGCAACACAAGGTAATCTAAAAACAACACAACCACATGTGGGCACCCCATGAAAGTGCAGCCTCAGCCTTTACCACCTTAGCAGAAGCGACCAAAACGATACGACGTGACACTATGCCCTCAAAATGTAAGTAGGGAGTGGACCCTCTGCATCAGGTTGGGAGATGAGCTTCCCAGCACTCATCATCACACTCATATTACCATTTGATGTGGTTTCCAGAAGCCTTTAATAAAATCCAATGTGCAGCTGACCTTGATTATTTTCTCCTACTTAAAAAAAATGAAAACAAAAATCCAGAAACAACAGATTCATCCACAGCTCTGTGAAGACTTGAACAGAAAAGTAAGAGCCAGAGATAAACACAGCGTGTGAAGCAGTGATCACAAAGCATTGGGCACCAGACTGACCTGCCAGTGCCCCACCACCACCCAACCCCTGCAAATTAAATATCATCTGAAAAATATCAACCGTCACGTGCTAAAGAGTCTGCAGAAGAGCATCTTGTGGTCTGAACCAGAGTCCTGAGCATGCCAGCTGCCTGGCTAACTCTCTGTGCTCTCAACCCACCCCGTGCAAGTGTCAAGAAAACTCTGGTGCACTGTGAGGTGCTTTGGCACCCTGGGCCTTGTGGTACCAGAGAACAGGGCTGGATGCTTCCATCAAGCCCTGCATGTCCTTCCTGCTCTCCCAGTACCACGTCTACCAAGGATTTTAGGAGATGCTGGAGTTCTCCAGATGATCTCAGAGGAGAAGCCCCGCACCACACTCCTGGTGCACCAGCTGCCCCATGGTCCATCCACACCACGGGCAGGAAAGGTGCTGCAGACCCTTGCAGCAGCTCAGCCCACCGACCCCACTGGAGATGTCCCTCTGGTTCCGGTGGGAATGGGACCACATCCTAACACAGGGGATACAGGTGGAAGCTGCTCAGTGGGGATAGTTCAGATAAACATCATAGAAAATAGCTGAATCCCGATTTCTGTGCAGAAATGTATCTGCTTGTATTTACCACCCACATACTATTTTATTAAGACATAATCTCAAATGAGAATTGTTGCCATCGCTGAAGTTTATTTTAACATATGGCTAACTGAGCCTAAGGAAAACATGTAAAATACATTTTAATGTACTATTCTAGCCTAATGGTTTTTATAATTTTTCTTAATGCCCAATATATATTTACACATTCCAAACATCGGGAGGGGAACATGTATGTTAAAAAATTGTACCAGTCACATGGTGACTGCTAAATGAAAAAAAAAGTACTGTGGTTCCTTTGTGTTAGTCCAAAACCACTACTGCCATTTTAATTTTCAATAGGCAAAAGGTAATTTGTGGTTTCATAAATTCCGTTCAAGACATTGTAATTCTTACCTGGCCACAGCTGCCAGACGTTGATACGCTATAGCATGGTGACGGGTTTTTAAAACCAGAGATGGATGTCTTGTAAAAATCCCGAGGTGTTTAAAAGGCAGAAAAATTCTTTCAGTCCAGAAAAAGCCCAGTTGAAATCCTGGCTGGGGTTAGCTGCTTTTGCTACAGTTCACTGAGGTATTTAAACACAGCCTAATATTAAGCACGGGAGCAGACTCCACTGCCTTTAATAAACCACCCGTGTAAGCAATTTTAAGCACGTGGTTTGCCACATAATCACAGATATCAGGACACCATTAACTGGAAACCATTTACGGAATGAGTGTCCCCAGCGTCTCCAGCTCCCTCATCCCATTCACACACACACAAAGTGATGGAGCCCAAGCCCACCCTGCTCCTGCAAACGGGAACGTTGTTTGCTTCCCTGCTCCCACGTTATTCCCCCAGACCTTAGAAGAGTATCCGACGGCACTGACCATTCCCACAAAAGGGCAGCAACACATCACACTGACCACCCTTGGGCTGCTGTGCATAGAAAGGCGCTTCCATACAAAAGCAGCCTCTGATCAGGTTGTCCGGAGCCTCTCACCCCACCAGAGGGGCACCCTCATGAGGGACCAGCAAGTCCCACCCTGTCTGTGCCTCAGCAGGGTGCAGCCCATGAGGACAGACCACAGAGCAGCTCAGGCTTCCTCTGCCCAAGCAGCTGGGCGGGCTGCTGTGGCCCTCCAACCCTCCACAGCTTGGTTTCTCATCCATACAATGTAGATACTGACCCCACCAAGGGTGGCAATCATAGAATCACGTAGGTTGGAAAAAACCCTTAAGATCATCAAGTCCAACTATACAGTGAGCCTTGCTCCTTCCATGAAGCTGTATAAGAACATGCCAACCAACTCCAGGTGGAAGATGAGCTCTTAGCTCATGAGCAACCATAACCAGGGCTGGAAAAAGTCCTTGTCACAAGCAGGGATGAAGTTACACCAAAACACCCCCTCAACAGTCCCTGCTTTTTACGCCTGGAGGGACACAGCCCTAAATGTATTTATCCTCATGTGAAAGCCCACTCTGCAGAATTTAATTGAATATATTCTAAAATACCAGCTTTGTTTCTTCACCAATAAATCAGAAAACCACTCTCACATGTTTATTTGAAATAGGGATTTAGCAAGTATTAAATGCTCTCCGCTTAGCTATGGTTCCAGGCCAGGATTTAAGCATCTGTGTTACAAGACGAATTTGAGTTTTAAACCACCATAAGCACGTTCTAAAAATGGAATAAAATAATCAATTCCACGTGAAAATCTCTGCCCCCCTGGTAACCCTCCTGACCCAAATACAACCGATGCTCTGATCCACACAGGATGGTCTTCTCTCTGCCTGCTTAAAAAAAGCCAAGACAAGAAAACACTCCCCAATTTTTGCGTTTTTTCAGCTGATTTCCCTCAAAGGACAGACTGAAGGGGAGGGGGAACTATGACCATTTGCACACACGCAGCATTGCTTACACAGTATTTACATATTGACTCGCATCCTGTTTTGATGCAAACCGTAATGCTGCTTCACTGCTGCCTGCGAAATGAGCAAATTCCAGCAGATCTGGCAAAACACTTCAGCCACTGCTCAGCTTCCAGCCCTGCAGCTGCTCAATGGGGCTATTCATGGGCCCTGCACAGACTTTAGTCCTTCCTGCACCGAGCGGTGCTGAGCTCTTTTCCTGGCTGCAATCCGGAGTTCCCAGGAGATATTTTCACCTCTACCCTCTGGCTTTATCTCCTCTCGTCATGCTGCACATGATGCAATGGCAAAAAACAACCCCCAAAACAAACAAACAAACAAACTCCCCAAAACCAAGAAAATCACGCAGAATGCAAGGACTTTAATTTGTTTTCAGTGTTGGCCTGAAGGCAGCCACCGCTCAGCACAAGCCATGGGCAGCAAAGGATGGCACTGCTGATCCCAGCCTGGCTCACCATTCCAGACGTAGTAGTAATAGTATTTTCTGTATTCCTGGGACACTATTCATACAGAAAACACTAGAAATTAACCTTACGTCAGGTATGGGGTTATCATTTTATGCTATGTCTTTTTTATTTCTATTTTTTTAAGGGAAAAAGAAGAGTTACAGCTTTTTACATCCAGTGAATCAAACTCCTTGTAATTAGGGCTCCTGGTTTCCATGGTAACGAGGCTCCAACTCTGTTTTATGTGAAATAAAAAAAAAAAGAATAGCTCCAGTCCAGCTGTCAGTGTGGTCTGGGCAAGACAGCGAAGGGATGGTGCTGCAGACGTGGTGGAGCTCAGGGCAGGCCCGCTTTGCTCCCAGTGCCACTGTGCTGGAGGAGGGATGCACGTCAAAACACTCCATCTGGCCAAAATCATGGACATGGGCAAGAGGTATATGGGGACTTCTCCAGCCTTTCTGCTAGTGTCCATGTTTCCTTGCCCCAGGATACCACCACCATTCCTTCTGCAAGAACAGCATCGCCCACACCCTTCCCCAAGGGTTACAGCCTCCTCTGTGATGACTTCACCTCTAATAACAACTTCCAGGCCCTGTGGACTCCAGAGGAAAATAAACTCGGGCTATTTTTTCCTTTTACAGTGCTCTTATTTTAAGAATTTAATGTGGGTGTAAAAGAAAAAAGACACACCTATCGTAGCTGGAATAAAGTGCTGTGGGTATGATGTGACTCTGGCAAGCGTGGAAGTGAATCACACGAGTATCTGCGCTGACTTTCTGAAGCAGTAATTTGCTTGGGCCAGGCTTCCGTAGCAGATGTTGCCGTTTGTATATGTGATTTTGTTTTGCTTTTTCAAAAAATATATGGAAAAAAAACCAACCCAGCAATATAATAACCCTCATCAGCACGCCAGCACTGCTCTGCATGTCTGTAATACTGGAGATGAACACATGCAGAAAATAAAACGCACAAGGAACGCCTGCTGGTGCGGAGAGGCAGGCGCCCAGCAGCATCACTGCAGACCTCAGCTTGGGGAAACAAGGGAATGATTTTACCAAAAGTGGGTGAGAACCCACCATGCAGATACAGTCTCGGTGTCACAGCGCTTGCAGTCTGCCATGAACTCCACAAAAGCCACGTGCAATGGGAAATTGATGTTGGCATCGACTTTCTCCATCAGCTTGTGGCACATAATGACAACATCGCCCGAGCCCAGTTTGCTGTCACAAATCAATACTGAGTGCTTAAGAAGGGAGCTGGCTGGAAAAGGCTTTGTGCATTCATTTCCATGGGGGAAAAAAAGGAAATTTACTGTTTTAATTTCAACACTGACACTTGGAGCAAACATGCCCTTTTCTTTTGTCCTCCTTTCTTGGAGATGTTGTGGCACGCACACGGCACACAGGGCTCAAGGCTTCCCTGGTCTGGGCACAGGGGAGGTGGCAACTCCCGCAGAGCTGCTGTGTGTCCCCAGGAACTGAGTCCCTTGCAGAGAAACAGGGTAGAAGAAAAATAATAAAAATAGAAGCTTATTCCAAAAAGCCACCACTTTGGAACCAAGACCTGGGCACACAGAAAGCTGAGATGACCAACAGCCAACAAGTCACTTCTATAAAATGGGGACCCAGTTATTTTCTGGGTGACTTTTCCCTCTTACCCAGCTTCTGGCAAACTAGTGCCAAAGCCTGTCTAGATAGCAGCTCAAGGTACACCAGCCAACAGGATGGCCCCTCTTGCCCACAGATAGACTTTGTGCACTCCACTTAATCTGGAGTAAACTCCTTGCTGAAACCAGAGTCTGGGAGATCATTTCTAACCAAAGACCCATGGACTCAGGCAACTCTGTTATGTCATGCTCCAGTGCCACATGTCAGGCCAGAGCTGTTCATGCAGCCAAGAAGCCTGGTTACAGACACAACCCATCCGTGCTGACAGGATGTCTCTTGAAAAAAACAAACCCAATTATTCGCACAACATTGGACAGGGGCCTCTACCCTCTTGCTGCAGAATGTCTGCAATTTTTAAATGCTTTCCAAGGAGAACCTTTTCCTTTTTTCACTTTACCTTCAACCAAAAAAGCTTTTTCCCTATCAATTAGATATCTTAATTAGAGATAAACTGATGAAAGAACCAGCTTGGCTGTAGTAAATCTGCTAATGTTACTATACTGTAAGCCAAAAGGGACACAGATATGTCTTGCTCAAGCTTCCATGTGCTGCACTGAGAATAAACGTGGCCCTCAGTGTGACCCCGGGGCTGGCACAGACCTGTGAGCAGCCTGGGAAGGTCTTTCCCCCTCATTCCTCTGTTTCTCCACCTGCAGGCTGAGGATGGTGTGACCTCGCCGAAGGAACCTAAGGGGGTTCAAAGCAACCCAAGCGAGGTGGTCCCCCACGCAGGGGCACTGAGCGTGGCAGCGGTGCTGTGGGTGCCAAAAACTGGCATGGATGCGAAGGGAGAATGGACAACTCACAGGACAGAAAGGCACCTGGGGCCACCGAATACCTAGAATCACACCTGGCCTAGAAAGTGCCTGAGCTGGAAATACTTCGGGTGTGGGAGAGCAACGGAGAGAGGTTCACGTTGCTCTCCCCTTCCCGGCGCTGCTGCAAACCCTGACTCACCTCCTCCTCTCAGCTCTCAGGTGGTGCTCAGCTTTGTGTTCCAAGAACCAGAGCATCTCGCAAACCACCAAATTACTGTTTGTTTGTCTGGTTTTGGAGCAGAAAGAATAGAAATGCTACATTTGAGGAGTCATCCCTTTTGCTTCCAGACAGTCATCAGACTTGTTTTTTCCCCCCAAGCTTTAGCAGGTTACAAGCACCAGGGAAGTTTTGCCAAGGAAGTTTTTCAACCTAAGCCTAACATTAAATAAAGCTCAGATTCACGGGATGTTCTACATAAACCCAGCAGGGACATAATGTGGCACAAGGCATTTGCAAAATCCACTTCGGAAACCCACAGAGGTGCTTACAAAGACATCTACCCCGATCAAAGTGATTTATATTTTTCACGAGTGAGCAATTCGCTTACTAGGAAAGAGACAAATTTAATTTTTAATTTGATCTCCGTCAAAACAATATTTTCTTGTTGCTATGACAGCTGAAAGGAAAACCTCTTACCTCGGCGACAGCCAGCTCACGGCAGTGCCGCACGTCCCCAGCAGCAGCACCTCGGGGAAGGAACCCAGCCATGTTCAGCATTTTTGGCTCTCAGGGTCTTTGAGTTGCTGGGGATTTTTAAAAGGACACATTGAAGCCAAGGACTAAAAAGCCTTTTTGGAGAGGTTCAGGGAGAAACAAAATGCAGGAGTCTCGTAACGCCTGTGGGACCGGGGATCTACCAAAGCCTGGCGGATCCTTCCAGGGACATGCTGGGTTTCACACCAGGCTTTGGGGACCAGCTGCCCTGCACCATAACCCGAGCTGCACCTCTAATCCTAGATGCACAACGCTGGGAGGGGAAAAAAAGACATCTGCTGACCATCAGTAGATATGGCAAGAGTCCAACAGCAATAACAGAAAGGGCTTAAATACATAACCGTTCCTTTTCCTTACACTCCTCCTCCATGGCTACCAGCTCCACCATACTGAAGAAGTGCCCTGATGAATAAATACCTTCCTTCCCTTAGCAACAGAGTCTTTTTTCACTTGCTCAAAAGAAACACATCTCAAGCTAACACAGACGATTTAAACGGCAATAAATATAGGACGTGGGTGTAATCAAAAATCACTGAAATGCAAATCACATTTTTTAGCCTGGGTTATTTTAAAGCACGAGCAGAGCTGCCAATGATCTGTAGAAAGAGAGGGGAGAGGGCTAGAGGGGAAAGAAAAAATGCAGCAAGGTTTTCAGGGAGGGCAGAAAGATACTGTCCATTCTTCCCGAGCAAAGCCCAGCCCAGGAACAGCGATGATACCCTGATATTTGCCTTCAGTCTTTAGCACAACTTGAGTTTCTGCAGCTGATTCTTTTGTCCACAAACTGTGAAGGTCACATATAGTAAAAAATCTGTTAAATGCATAACCCCAGCGCACAGCAAACGTATTCTTTTCACAGGTCTATTCCTTTAACAGTTCATTTAAGACGTCTGCCTTGCATTTTTCCATTTGGTGTTGGGAAAATGTTTTCTTTCACCTGGCGTAGAGCCCAATTCAACAGAAAAAGAAAGCCCTTCCCGACTCCAAGGGGCCCTGCAGCATAAGACATGGGACTACCTCTACCCTTAACTGGGCACCTTTCAGCTCTGCCATCAAGTATTTCTTCCCCTTCTCTTTTACCCAGGATCTTTTCCTCCCCTCACCATTTAGATGATGACTTAACCTTTTGCTGGTTCACATCACCCTTTCCCTGATGCTACCAGCAAGGGCAATTCCCAACCATCACCTCTGCTCCTCCAAGTGTCAGCACCACCATCACTGGTACCCACCTGAGTCCTCTCTCTGCAGCCCTTCCCCATCCCACCTCTCCAAGGTTTGGTCCCAAAGAAAGCAAACCTCTGCTGCTACCATCCCAGCAAAGCATGGTAAGGACACAAGTCTGGCTGAGGTTTTTGGTGACACCTCACTCATCTTCACCAAGAGGAATATGCCCAATTTCCATACAAATTGCAATGCTTTAAACAACAGGAATAACAGCTCGACCACAGAATGTAGCGCAGTTTCTATCCAAAACTGAACAAAGCCAAATATCAGCAATTGCAGAACAAAACCACAGCATGGTCCTGTTGATAACACGCTGCTGGAGGGCCCAGGGGTTCCATGGGGAAAACTGGCTCTTCAGGATGCCTGGCTCTGGGGATACAGGAGGGACAGCAAGGAGGTGGTGATGGAGTCAGGCAGCTCCAAGGCGCTCAGATTTTATTTCTCTAGAGACCCAGAGAGATAACAGCATTTGGTTCCTGCTGTCTGAGTTTTTCAGGATAAAAGATTGTTTCATTTATTTATTAATTTATTTAATTGAAGCTGGAGATGGCAGAAGGCAGCCCTGCAGCCAAGGGAGTCCAGCTCCCCAGCTGACACCGCATAATGCCACATCCCCTTCTTCACCCTGTTCTGTTCCAATAATGGAAAAGCCTCAGGTGCTTTTGTCTAAATAGCTATCAACTTCAGAGAAGTAGTCCTCAACTCGGTGATGAACCAAGGGCTGATTCCCATCTCATCCACCATCAGGACCAGAGATGGCACCGTAATGCATTTTCTGAGGCTGTGCGTAGAGATTTGTAGCTAAAATGACTTGGTAGAACAATGCTGGCTGTGTGGCCTGAGAATTGGGCTGCTTCATGTTTATCTGTAATATGTAGCTATTGAAATCCCTAAGTCTGAAGTAAAATAATTTAGAAGCTCCAACTATAAAAGAACTGCTCCCAAATCCTCATCACTTTTCAATCCTAGTCTCTGACACATTACATCCTTTCTGCATTTAATGTGCCTTTAAGGTGGGGATTAGGCAGGCATTTGATTATGTCTTTTATGTTTATAGCAATTCATTTCCAAACCTTTACAAACTTTAATTAAATGCTACATTTTTACTGCCTTGTCCCGAATCGAGAGCAGCAGAGAAAAAATCTGTCCTCAAACAAAATTTACATTTCTAAAGCACTTTTTTTCTGTGCAAGCACCTCGGGGCTACTGCATAAAATCATTCTGAGCTGCCTTAAGATGTATCAGTGCAGACATCAAAGCAGCTCTAATACTGAGCCTCACGCAGACCCGCAGACAGCTGAGATCACTACGTTCACAAGCAAGAAGTAAAACAGCTCCTGCCAAAACCAACCATCGATCCCCTTAAAAGGTGTCCATGGGGAAAGTGAGAGCTGGCAGCCAAACTGCAGCAGTAAAAACCAACCTTCACCTTGGAGAAAGCTCGCAAGAAAGGGCCCGGTAGCCAAAAGCGTGGCAGTTGGTACAGTGCTTTGTCCAGCCCCACAACCTATTTTTTTGAGCATCACTATCCACGAGAGGAGACACTGTCACGTTCCCATGAAGCCAAAGGGGAGCTGAGCATCCCCAGTGAAGAGGAAAGCTCAAGCACAGCCAGCTCCCCTGAGCTGGGAATGACCAAGTCACCTCCAAAGGTAGGACCCCTCGACTTCCACAGATTGAGAAATGTAGTGTCATTTCTTTAAAACCTGGACTCACCTCTTAGAGTTGGTTGCAGTCAGGGTGACCCCAACCTTGTCTCAGCAAAGGGCCACACGCCAGCATGCATTGTCATTTTACAGAGAGGACACAGACCCAAATTTGTCACTCTTCAGCATTTAGGAGCTAAGAAATTGAATTTCAAGCAAAATTTTAATTGCAGGTTGGAAATGGGGACTTTGCCCCATTTTGAAGTCTGGGTGCAGCACAATTTGCTCTCAGGAGCTGTCAGATCAGAAAGACATGGATCTCATAAGATTAGCTGAGCTCCGCAGCTTTGCCCTTTGGGGCCAAGATAGAAGAATTATATCAAATTTTTATGAGCTAGGAAAGTCAAGCCTAGACTGAACACCACCACATCTCTGCAGTCCATCAGAATAAATCCAAACTCCACAAGGAGAATACTAAAAAGATTTAGTTAAAAAACTCACAGGTCGGGTAGCAACCAGGTCGAAGCTGCAGACATATAAAATGTTGAATTGGCAGCAAAATCCCTGTTTTTTCTCCTTTCCTGCAACTCCCTGCCTATCCCTTCAATGATATGAAGGGGTTCAAGCTCCAAGGATCCTGTGCCTCGTTTGCTGCTGCCCCATCCTTCAGGGCATCATGGGGAGATGAGATTGTGCAGGAAATCCACCCAAGCTGGCAGGGCACCCGAGTTCCCCACACCCCAGCCCACTTAAGCCCCTTAAATAGCTTGGGAAGGGGGATTTAAATCATTGATCAGCCCTGTGCTTGCCCTCTGTGCTGGGCTGAAATTTCACTCGTTGCGTGCACCATCCCATTGCTGCAAACTCATCCATCACTCACATCCTAATGCCTTAACTTTTCCTGGATTGCACAAAGACATTTCCCAGCAAGAACCATGGTCAAGACAAATTTTGGCCTTCTTGCTGCAGTTGTTCCCATCAAAGAACATTAAGAAGATGTAAAGCTGTTCTTTACCTTGCCTAAAATGCCCTGCAAAGGTCAGACGTTTTTTATCCAAAGGCTGTCATCACAGATCTTACACTGAAAATCGCTTTCCAGGTCCCTGGGAAATTCATGGCACGTCTCCCAGTGACTTCCCCAGGGCCAGGATTTCACCCCAAACCTGCAAGAGCTCAGGCCAAAAAGAAAGCTTAGACAGTTACTGTGTGCACTTGAAGCTGGAGTGGAAAGCCAGCGTTTCACAGCACTAGCAGCCCTGCAGAATTTTACAAGACACAACCCTCACGTTAGAGGATCCATTTCTTTCGTCATAAAATATATTGGGCTTTTCCACAAACTCCTTTTATTGGTCCATTTGGCTACTTGCTCCTTTTATGAACTACTCAAGTTCCTGGATCATCTGGAAAAGCCCAGGAAGAGGCTGGCTGGAACCACAACCATGTGCTACCCACCAGTAACCACCTTCTCTGCTACCACGTCTTGGGCACCATGTGTGAAAGCTCGGGAGACAAAAGCCAGCAGATGGGGCAGCTGGATTTCATCACCCGAAAGGAAGCACACAGCATCTTTTTAACCCATTTCTTCTTACTATCTACAAGGTTTTGGATAGAAACGCTCCAAAACCAGGTACCTTTCACCTTAGCCCAAAATCGACTTGGCAGCAAATAAGCTGTTAAGACTGGGGAATTTTTTTACCAGCCTCCTATACCTCTTCCATGGGGGGTCCTTTAATGGCTACAGTTAAAAAGCAATCTTGCATGGAGGTCCACACACTAACATAACAACATATTTTAACTGTGTATTTAAGTAGTTTCATTTCTATTGACATTGGCTAAGGTGAGTCCTGAGGCTCGCTGGTCTCCAGCACCAGGCTGGGCTGCCCATGAGCGCAGCCTTTCGAGTTACGCGTTGCCAAACCTCCTTTAACGACAACAAGCTCCTGCAAAACATTTCATAACCATCAGCGCCCAAGGAGCTGGGGGCCTGAAGCACTCAGTGTGCTAAGTCCAGCGTTTTGCGGCACGGTCAGGGCTGAAAAAAGACCAGTGAAGCCTTACAAGAGAGGAAAAGCCAAGCAGCATGAGCAGAAACGTGCCCAATTCCACACATCTGCTCTTGCACAAAAACCTGGAGCCAGTGGAGAAGAACCGGGATCCTGCAGTCCAGGCTGTGGTGTTGCATCTTGCTTTTGGACCCAGTCCCAGAGCTGCTAGAGAGTTCACTCCCAGTAGCATTCTCCCAGTACCTCCCAGCCCACCAGCCCGGGCAGGAGCATCTCAGTGGTGGTGGCAGCACCAGGCTGTTCTTATCGCTCCAAACCGCGCAGCACAGGAATCGCCGTAAAGAGACAAAAGAGCCCTTCCCAGAGCCCAGCTTCAGTGAGACCTCCAGAAAAGCAATTATCCAGGCACATCAATATAACAGCATTTTTATCCTAGAGAGACCGTGCTTTACAGCACGCAGGCCAGCCTATACCCTTGAAATTATTAACGTATTTCATGTCTCAGCTGTACCAAGCTCTTGTAAAATAACCAGGCAAGGGTGAACACTGCTCACGACAATCCCATGGAGAGGCTGTTTTAAGCCCTATAACAAGGAGCTCTGCTGCCCTCCCAAATAGCAGGGGCTATTTTAAAAAAAACCTTACTGTTGTAATCTTGGATTACTCTCTACTACCCAAATCCATTTCATCTTAATTAGTGCCCATTATTATAAAGCCCCTCCGACACTTCCATATTTCTCTAATCATTACACTCCACAGACACTCAATAGCAAAACCCACCCAGCTGTGTATTTTGCATAAATTGGTTATCTGGAACCACATGCTCTCCCACTCTTGTTACCAGCCCCATATTTTATACAACAGTGTTGACACTTCCAGCCCCTTGCAGGAGCATTGCTTTGAGAGATTTAGATTAAGACCAATCCAAGCAGCTCATTGGGGGAGACAAGAGGAAACCCGAATTCCTCTGGAATTAATGACTAAAATCTGAAAATTCAGCACGGCATCTTACAGCTTCACTAAGAAACACATTGCCCAAAGCACAGCACAAAATCCAGCTGCCCTGAATATTTTAACAGTGTCACAGTGAAGCCAAAAGCTGAGCACAGACTTGACATTGGGGTTCTTCATTTCCTCTTACAAGAAACACAAGGTGTACTAAGAGTCTTGGTAGTGTCTGTGCAATTAGCTACAGAGAAAAAAAAAGAAGAAAGTTCATTTCTATTGGAAAAACCTTATTACACAAGGTGAGGGTCCAGTCTCCATGACTGGCTCTGGAGAATGAAGCACATCTCTCCATCCCTGCAGGACAGGGTCCCTCATTCACAAGCAGGCACTTCATGTTTCAACTAACGATGCTCCAGCCAGTGTCCTGCCCTGCCCATGAGGCCAGGGCTGCTTCCTGCTCCATCCACCAAACTCAGTATTTTAAGTTTCCTTAAACAGCTGATAACTTCTATGGTGGGGATAAGAATAACCTCAAGGACTTCCACAAGAGCCCTGCAACTCCACCAGCTTGGGAATGAGATCACAGCACTGCAAACTCCAGCATAAACCCCCCCAGCCCCCAGATATGCCACTATTGTTTAGAAGAAAGGACTCGTAACTCCACATACTCCAATATTATCCATCTTGCAAGACCTTTCCTTGACTTGGGGTAGCTCCCAACATCATAAGATGCCTTTAGACTCTCTCTTTCTTTGCCAGGAAGATGAAGTTTGCAACCCTTCACTCGCCGGGGCCTCTCCCTTTTCCCCTCTCAGCACACTTCAATCCCCTCCAAAGCTCAGCGTAGCACCAGGCTGAGCATTAATCAACACAACATGTACTCCATCCAACCTCAGTGACCACTACAAATATTTAAGTTTTATATTATGTGCTAGGATTATTTTTATATATATGCCACCCTGTGTCTTTTTATATACACGCTCACACACATATATAAGCAAACACACACATACACAGAGTATTTCATTCCTGCAAAATATCATTGAAGCACAGGGATTTTTTTTTCCCTTCAGGCAGCCCCAAGCAGCAGCGATGCCGAGTGCCCTCTGCTGTACACAGAGACAAATGCTTCTTTGTTTAAAAAAGATGATTTTTTTTTTTAATACTTCTAAGTTCACTTTGGACAAAATATTTATTAAAATTACATTTGACCATTTTGAGTGCAACATGCAACGCCACAGGATCTCTCCTGTGAGACAAAGATTCCCGTCTCCTATAGGTTGCATCAGCAGAAAGTAAATAGTCTGGGCTGAAACTACATGGGGTGCGGTGTGAAAATGTTTTATTTATACATTTGAAAATAGTAAAGGGAAATCAGAACAGACCATATAGCTTTATTATTCAGGCATTTATCAGATAGCCTTCACACTCCAGCAGATCGCACATCTATTAGAGGTACAAGCTGAAACTATCACATGGCAACATGAAATCATTTTTCTCCTGTAAAGCAGCATTATTCCTGCTACTGGAAGGAAAGATAATATTAAAACATATTCAAATATATGTATGTGAAAGCTCTACATCTTGTAATAAACTATGCACTTGATATTAAAAATCCAAGCTACACTGCACAAACCTGACTTAAGAATATTAACTTTTATTGTCTTCTCACATCCCAGCTCTCCTCAATCTGACATTTAAAGGGGCTGCACTTCCCAGCACATGGCCTTTATGGCACTGAACACGGATATAATATGGCATAGGGGCAGCTTGGTGATGAGCATTCCTATTTGTTTGGCAGGCAAGAAGAAAAAAAAAGGAATCAGCCTTGTCCCTGCCCCTCTGCCACTTCTTCAAAGGTTGCGCAATCTTAAGCAAAAGCCCAGCTTCTGTAGAGTTGTGGGCTTTGCAAAAAGACTGAATTATCTGCAAAGAGTTGGGGCAGGATACGAGATGACAAGGCCAGCAGCATCTCTGCAAAGGGGTCCACCTCCACCCAATGCACACGGGTCAAAGACTGACCAGGAGCAAACCCTGCCACAATGAGCACCCGCAGGCTTGGGGAGGACGGAGCAGTGCCACGTTACACAAACACCAAACCCTAGTTATTGGCAGCACGATGTATTCCCCCCCGGCTTCATGCACCCGCAGAAGGAGATGAGCACCCATGGGTGCAGTCTCCAGCCATGCCCAGGACCCCGGGTGCTCCCACGCAGCCGTCCCATCCCTATCAGTCACTGAGCTGGTTGCCGACCAGCACAGCCACACTGGCACAACTGGTTCCCCATCCCTTCCAGTGACTCACTGCAAAACCTCGCCATTTCCAGCATTTGTATTCACATCACGGCTTCGATTTCCTAGAGGAGGCAGTACCCAGGAAAACAAGCCTCCCCTTACACCCTCCTGTAAATGTGTCCACATGAAGCCGAGCAAAGTTATTCCAGTTTATTTGTTTAAATGAAATCTTTTCCCTACATTTTTTCCTGTCAAAATGTTGCTATTTTTTAAAAACTCTTCATCTTGCTATTCTCAGGGATCCTTGTCCTAGATTCCCCATCTTGGTTGAAGGCCAAGCATCACTAGCTGAGCCAGAGGGAATATAAAAGCATCTTTCTAAGATGCCATAGAAAGTGAGAAGAATTGGACCCTGGGAGCCTATTCACTTTCATGCCTTAGGTAGTTAAGGATCAAACACTCATTTGTGAGCTGACACAAGGTAAAAAGGTGGCTTTGAGACTTTACGGTGTCTAAAAAAGCCTCTGAAAGCATCTTTTTACCAACTAGAGTGCAAGAGAAAACCAGGAGCAGCGATGCATCCCGGAGTGTGGCTGCTGAGTCCCTGGGGACAGCCGGTGGAGGGGACAGCTGGCCTCACTGGCCACTCCTGGTGCCACCACAGGCACGGGGTGCTCGACACTGCTGCTGCACTTGCAAAGCAAACAGCTGAAGGCCAGGAAACAGGAACCACCCAAGATGTGCTGGGGAGGTTTCCTATGGTTACTGCTGCCATGGAAATATTTTTTTGTTGGCTTGATCTAAATAATCTCTGGCTCCTTGGCTGCAGAACACTTCCTGCAAGGTTGGGTTGGATCCCCAGACCTGCACCCTGCTGCTGGGGTGCGACTGCATCGAGCACCGGCTGCCCTCGAGCTGGCCCAGGAGCATCCCAAACCCAAGCTGCTCAGAGCTTTCCTCCCAGCTCCTTGGAGCCCGTGGCTTGGTTTCAAGAAGAAGAGGAGAAGGAAAGAAAGTGGAGGGGGAGAAGGAGGGGGGGAAAAGACATCTTTTCCTAATCGCTCACAGCTGTGGCCAAGCAGCTCCCATTTTGGCTGCCAGGAGCTCCTGCTCTCCCCAGCCGGCTCCAGAGCGAGAGAAACCCCTCGCAAGGAGAGGGACTCTCCTCCATCCATCCACAGGCTCTGCGTGAGGATTTCAATAATTATATTTATATACTCCCCTTATCAGCCAGAGCATCCATTATGTCTTTTATCACCGCGGCAGCAGCATCTGCACAAGGGCAATTGATAGGGGATGAAATATTTGCTGCGAAGGCTGAGCACAAAGTGCCTCCCTCCGCGGTAAGAATAATAATTGTAATACTTAGCTCTCCAAGTGTTAAGCTCTGGCATCAGGGCCCTGCGGAGAGCAAAGAGCCACACACAGGAGAAGAAAAGGCCTCTCCAGCAGCAGAGAGAAGCACCTTGAATTTTCTATGCACCTCTCAGCCCTAGCATTGGTGAACCTGAGAAAAGCTCCAGCCATCAGCCACATTGGGGCTGCACTGGTGCCTGCCCAGAGCCTGCCAGGACACAACAGTCCATGAAAAAAAAAAAAAAGCTCTTTACAACTTACCCCGAAATTAGTTTTCCTCACATCAGACAATTCTGCTAATACTACAAATTCCTCCAACATTAGATAGTGACCACAGAGACTCTGTGTGCACGGAGAAGAGTCCCCAGCCTGGCTTTGTCCCGGCAGGGCTGGGAGATTATTCATCAGAGAAAAAAGCAAATATCCAAATGAGCATCATGAATTGCAAAACCATCTGTCAAAGGTCTCAGCTGATACTATCGGCCGTCCTTAAGCCCAGTGATATACTTACAAGCCAGACAATGAAAATGCAATTGATTATTTGAAGAGTGACTCACTGGCATAATAAGGACGGATTACTGGGCAGGGGGAAGAATGTCTTTGAAAAAAAATGAAAGACTGCAGATTGACTTTATAAAGGCGAGCAGAAAGGGAACAAAACGCTAGGGAAACTCTTGAAAGCACTGAACAGTCCTCTACAGTGGAGAGCAACAAAGAGGAGGGCAGCACCCAGCAGCCGCATAGCTGCACTGCGGCCCCCTCCAGCTGAGGATCTCAGGTACCAGCCTTTACCCAACTAGTTCAGCTTTCTCTCCAAATTGGTAGCTGGAAGCTTCTTCTTTCATGCCACACGATGTTCATGACAAAAGCCTGTTGCAAACCCTCTATTAAAAAAAGTAGGAGTTTTCCCTCCCTGTTGAACATGTGCTGCACAATGGCAGCCGCAGGCAGCACTGCTGGGGCTTGGCATTCTCCACGGGGTTGGTGGGATGCATCCTGCAGGGAAAATGGGCTCTGCACACTCCTGTGGGGTCAGCAAGGAGGACCAAGAGGGTTGAGGCTGTGGCAGGGCAGCAAAATTCAATAAGAATATGGAGATGCTGAGGGCAGGGATGACAGCCCAGTTTTGTGTGCCATAGGACTGATGCAACCCTTCATCCCCCACCTCTGCCTCTCCTTGCACCACCTCAGCAGAGGCTTCAACAACCAATTTAACTCGATTTAACTCACTACCCTGAGCTTGGTGAGGATGCACACGGAGCTCAGGACCTTCCACATTCAGCAGCGCCGAGTTGTTAGATCAGTTCACCCCATCCTACACAGCACCCCAGTTCATAACCACAGCCCCCAGTTGTCTGCTTGAAGGAGATCCCCACCGCAAGGCAATCCATCCTGCTTCTGAGCTTGGTAGGTCTGTCTTGGGCCACTCCATCAGGAAAGGCTCCGTGAGGGAGCTGTGCTTTGCCAGTGCACGGCAGCACAGTTCCATGGTCGAGGAGCCGAGCCAAGCATTGGGAATGTCCTTCTGCCTTCAGGATAGCAAGCCCCACTCGTGCACACTCAGGCAGATAACATTTCACTCTTCGCATACCAAGAAGCAGCTGTAGTTATTTTTCAAAAAAAAAAAATAAATCCCACACCAACTTTTAAAAAGGTTTGTTTAGTCTAGAAGTAAAATATGAGGTAAAGTCAGAATTCAGGGTTTGTCCACTCTGCCCCCTCCATCATCGGTGTCATTCACAACCACTCCAGAAACAGAATAAACCCCCCAAACCAGCCCAAAACCTGCAACAGCTTATTTGTGGGTTTTCACCCCATTCATAAAACTAGAATTGCACAAGGCTGCTTCAAACCACACAGACAACGTACCCACACTGCCCTTTCTCTAGGAGAAATTCTGCTTTTTTGGCTTCTACCAGCAGCTCGGCTGTGACAGAGCTGGGCAGAGCCCACTGCAGAACAACTCCAGTTACACCAGCTGCAGACTAGGGCTCTGTTCGGCTGAAATTCAATCGAGAAGTGTCTCAAACTCCTTTGAGTTCTTGCAATACAATCCTGAGTGGCTTGTAAAGGACTTCAAACAGGCTCCCCGGGCTTGCCCGGATACAAGTACATACCTCACCTGCTCTTTTGTACATCGCATACAAAAAAATTTAAGAATTTATTTTAGGCTTTTTGCCAGGGACAACACTGCCTCCAACGTTGTCATGCTCTGTTAAAGTGGATACTGTCTCTCCCAGCCAACACAAACAGGATACCTTATCAGTCTCGGCTGGTTTAAGTGCTGTTTCAGCAGCAGCACATGAAGATATGGAAGGGACAGGCCTAAAAATTGGTTGGGAATTCCTTAAATGCAACTGTGCATTCGACACCTATGTAAAGACATTGTCCCAGGGCAAGGCAGCTGAAAGCCTCATGGGGATCCCTACTCTCAAACCCACCCAAAATCCCATCCTGATGGCCCAACGGCCCCTTGGGAGAGTCACTATGGGAACGGTGGCAGCAGCACAAGCCAGCACCAGTTCCCCTCCTCTTTCCCTACTGACACAGGGGTGGAAAACTCAAAGAGAAAGCAGACCCTGATTTTTCAAGCACTTACACAAGGTGTTTAATCCCACAGGAGTAAGTAAATAGGACAGCTGAAGTCATTTATGCCAAGCAGAGTGCATGCTGCAGCACCCTCCTGAGCTGAGCTTCGGTGCTAACAGCAACCACCCATGTCAAATCACCCTGGGCACAGAGACTGAAGGACACAGGCTTTGTCAGAGAAACCTGGCAGGGAATGAATTCTCCTTTCTGAACTGCTTACAACAACAAAAAAATTAAAAATAAAAACCCCAACAAAAATCAACCACATTAAAAACAAGCTAATGACATAAGCCCATTTGTGAAAGGCTTTAGAATCAGCAGACAGAACCCACCTTTGATTTTTTTTCATCCTCTCCATGAGGACAACAGCATTCTCAGGAGCCAGGTGACTCCTGTCCACCCCTGGGGACAGGCACAGGTCCCCTGGGGACAGCAGCCTGCTTGGCCCTCCATGGTCCCTCATGGACTCACCTCCAGAGCAGTGGGATGGACCATTGTGCCTATTTCAGCAGGTTCCCCATCACCAAACGAGCAACTGGCTAAAACTCACCATGCCTGTCGCAGTTTGCCGTGGCAGCGATGCGAGCATAAACCCATTCTAGATAAGGTACTGCTATTCTCACATCTCCCAAGCCTTTCAAATAAACATGCAAGGAAACATGGAATATCTGAATCCTCAAGGAGAGAGAGGCACAAAGCATGTTATTCATGAAAGGGAAAAGCTGGGAGCGTGTGTGAAAGATACATAACCTAGGAAAAATGCTGAAAACATATGGAAGCAATAATCTGTACTTATTCTTTTTCTTTTTTTTTTTTTTTGAAAGTAGAAACAAATGCTTCAGAATTCGTTGTTATTCGTTCACGTGCTGCATTACAAATATTATTGTTTCTGCTCTTTGGATGAGGCACCAGGCATCCAACCAGAGACCCAAAGGTGCTAGGGGATGCATACACACGCCTGGCGGGATGTCCTGAGAAACTGAGAGTTTCTCACTGCATGGACAGTCCCGTCTGGTGCTTGCCACACACGAGCAGAGAATGTCCAGAGCACTGGTAACTGGACAAACACATGAAGAAAATAAACATCCACTGCCACTAGCAACTCCCTGCCTACAGCCAACAAGGCAGAGACGGGAGCTGCAAAGTGACCTATCCACTATCACCCAGCAACCTCAAACATCTCTGGGCTTCTGATCAACCACCTCATTTGCCAGGTCACCATCTCACTACACACAGGTCCTTTTTTCTTGTCCATAGGTTTTTGTGATCCAGTGGTCAATCACAACCCTTTGGGCTGACCCTGTATCATCCGAGATCTCCAGGTGGTCTCTCCTGGGAAGCTGGAATGTTTGTCCTTGAAGATGCTCTGAGCTCCAACAAGGCCAGATGTGATCAGACTTCTGTGAGACTGACCATGGTAGACTATAGTGAGATGCTGAGTTATAATGCTCAAAACAATTGTATGCACCAAAACTTGACTTGATAACATGGAATATTACTGAATATTAAGTCAACAGTCACATAAATAGTTGCCCTGGAAGGTAAGGGTCAGGCATTACATGCTGTACAAACACCAAACTCCAGTGACAGACTGTGATGTGTGACAGGGATGCATGAAGAGAAGCAGATCTCTTTCCCACCAAAATGTGGTTTCGAGGGACAAAGATTACACGGCATATGGAGGAAGAAGAGACTCCAAGAAAAGATGTAAAACACAATCTCACACTGAAACGAAAAACCCAGTAAGCCAGTCTCTGTCTTTATGTCATGTTTATTACTGTTATTTAAATGCTTCTGCAAAAGAGAAGAATAACTATGGCAACAAAGACTTCTCCAAAGGTTTTCAGACACTATTTTTAAAATTATCTTATCTGTCACAGCATCTGAATGCCTTCCCCCTGAAACCAGCCCCACGCCACTGCCTCTGCAGGCTTTGCAAACCAGGTGGTGCATCTCCCCCTCCTCAAACCAGAGCTCAAACGTCCTCTTGAGATATAGATGTCCTGCATCTACGGTTTTAGCTGGTGAATTTGGAGGAGAAGGTAGAGAGCAGGGAACAGCAAGGTCTGTTGAATTGCAAAAGTATCGGTTTTTTGCAAGGCTTTCTCAAGGAGCAAACAAACTGTGCCTCTGTGTGCTAAACACATGCCAATCTCCCAACATGAAGGATCTGCTATTTTAAATACAGTACTAAGGCTGTAATTTTACTTCACCCAAAGTAAAAACGAAATTAGTTCTTCACAGTAGGCTTAACAGCAGCAAAAGCCACTCGCTCCCTTCCCGGAGCTGCCAACCATTTGTCACCTATAAGGTTTGCATATTCACACTAATTGCACCAAGGACTAGGTTGTAAATTCCCTTCCCTCCTCCCGGACCACCTCCCTCGCAGGCTTTTCTCTGCAAGACATTATGCAAAAGACACTCCTAATGGCTATTCATTCACCAAACTCCAGTGACAGCTTTATTTAATGCCAAAGCTTGTTAACAAGCTGAATGGCACACAGTTTAATGTAATGCAGATCTGATTAGAAAACAGCAACCCGGCTCCTAAGGAGTTGGGAGATTTTTATTGAATTTGATTTCACTTTTTCCACACAAAGCCACCTTTCAAGCATCAACCTGTATTAATGAGGATTTGGTTATGTACACCCCATTTCCATTCTCCAGATCGCAGCCCACACAGATGAACTTTTCAGTCCTTACATACTGTACTGACAACCTACCATAAAAGAAAAGGATGTGATTAGAGGAAGGAGTCATTTTGCTGTTCAGGCCATGAGAAATTGGGGGTTATACTGGTTATAGTTTGATATCCACAGACTCCATGCCCAAGGACGATGGAATACAATCGTTGGTCTTTCCAGACAAACCACTTGCTTTCTCCTCTTTGGGGCTAAATGGTTTAAAACTAAAAACTGAATTTCTGCCTTACAAGAAGAGACAGAGGTCTGTGGCATGCAGGACCTCTGAGACCTGCAAGGGGGTGAGATGCAGGCAGTGGGCTCTGGTTTAACCGTGTCTGTTACATGGGGTGTTTTCAATTCCTTCCACTAAAACAGCATTAAATATGTAAACACTTCTACAGGACAACTCGCCCACTACCTTGAATTTGAGATTATAATTTCAGAGCAAAATCAAGAAGATTCAAAACCAAACTCTAAAACCAGGCATATTTTTTAATTACTTAGCAGTCCCCTCTCATCTTCTTTTTGCACATCACCGACAGCACAGAGACCGGTTTTATGCTGAAAAGAAGACAGTTCTGCAGAATACAATTTATTTTTGAGTGGTTTCCCTGGCTCAGGAAGTATGCATGTGCTTCCAGGAATGTTAAATGCAACCAACACTCAGAGGCATCACCCCATCTGAGAAAAATGGGTTTTAAGGGAACGTACGGGCACAGAAATCTTTGGTGTCTAACAAAGCAATTTGCCTGCTTGATGGAGTAGCTGCACAGATCACACCTGAAATCACAGGTAACTAGAAAATACAGAGTCCTGCATAATTATATACACGACAGTGCCTGCATCAGCAATGGTTTCAGTGCCTGCAAGCTTATAAATTCTTTTCCTTCTCCCTAAAGCACATCACCAGTTCCCATCTCTGAAGCAAAAAAAGTCCCATTTACATTTATCAGCAAAACTCTGCTATTAAAGGATTATAAAAAGGCTTACGAATCTCCAGGGGTTAATTGATCAGGGTTTGCACCCTTAATCTGCGGATTTCCCCGCAAACCCTTGTTTTCTTCCCATCTCACTCTGCAGGGTAAGGTGTCGGTGAGCATCCCCAGCAGGAACTGGCTACCCCACCCCGTGTGCAGAGGGCACAGGCTCCTGAGCATATTTTCAACCTACAAAACTATTAATAATTTGCCTGCTAACACGTCCCTGGCATGAACAGACTGCTGGCTAGTGAAAAACAAATGTGCTTCCTCTCTATTGTGTTCTGCTAAATAGGCTGCCTGTACTTAATTGCCTAATTACTCTTATATCAAGGCAATTAAATGTGAATGTGTGTGCAGGAGGGCTCTCAGCTTGTCCAGTCCCTTGTGTAAGGTAACTTGGTGTAAGGGCTAACTTGGCACTGCCTGCCTGCTCAGCAGGATGCACACCCTACAATGCTCCTGGGGGCTGATGTCCATCCGTACCCACAGGGCCCCCATCCTTCTCCTGCCCCGGGGGAGGTAATCCCTCCCTCCTGAGAAAAGGCTGCTGGAACAATCCATATGGTTTTATCCAAAAATCCTTACTTGTGTCCCGGGTCCCTCAGAAAAGGGCAGTCAGGAGACAGTAATGGATGGTCACCACTTCTCACCTGATGCTCCCCAAGTAGCTGGGTGCCTCTTCTGCTGGACCATTTGGCCTTCAATGAGATGCTAACAAAATTCACTTAATTTTTCAAAATCTGATGGATAGCTGCACCCTCTGACATAACAAAACTCGAACCACAGCACCTTGTAAGTACTTGGAGCAGAGAAGAAATAGCTTTGATGACCACTCCTTTTCTTCTTATCCTAGAGTTGAAAGCTCTCCTTGAGACTTTTAAGTATCATGAAGTGCCTCTGCGACAATGCAAAACCTGGGACAGCTTGGGAAAGCATTTATAAGCCCTGAAAAGAAGACAACTCAGGGGTGACCTTATAAATCTATTAACGCACACGTGGCAGATTCACATTCTGGGAAGGGTGTCAGGAGATTACAGCTCCTGCAACCTGGGAGAAGGAGACATGTTCACCTTTCTGAAGGTCTGAGGTGGGACACAATGTGCTCAGATGGACCACCAGCACCCACAAAAGTCCAGACTGGAGGACCATGGCAAGTCCCACCTGCTGCTGTGCATCCCTTGTGGCAAACCTCAGCTCACAGACCTCACCCCACCACACCTCAGAGCAGATGCCACCAGGAACGATAATTTGCAAGGCTGAAGTTTAAAGTACAACCCAATGTGAGTAAATCAGTCCCCCTCCCTGCTCTGAACCCATGCTTTAATCTGCTGAGACATAGCTCCAAAAAGTAGGGCAGAGGCCGGGAGAAGCACCAAGCGTGGCAGACGCTGGAGAAAAGGGTATACCCTATAAAATAAGGTTAAGGGGTCACCAAGGGCTCCCTGTCCTATTAAGTCTGTGCACCAGTTCCTGGAGTCCACAGCCCAGATTTAATATCGCCAAGTCCCACATTGCCCATGAGCAGGAACTAATTTCTAGACAGCACAAGGCAGTGAGGGGAGAAGGGGCTGATCCAGCACGAGGCCAGGGCTCTCCCTGCCTTGTAGGCACCAGCACCGTTGGTTTTGTAAAAAGACAGCATGGAAATAGACAAAAACACCTGTTCATTTCTCACACCCCCCATTCATTTTAATAGCCGAAACTCTGCTTGGTATCACTGAGAGGGGAAAATCCCCACCGTGGGGTCACAGGGGGGAGGCAGGAGTCTCACACAGTGTTTTCAGTCAAACCACCCAGATCCCATTCTGCCCTGATCCCCCCACACACCCCGCCTCACCCCACCCCAGCCTGACCTCACCTGGCAAGGGCGGCTCCAGCCCCCAGCATGACCTGGGGCAGCAGGACGAGCCCCTGAGCACAGCCCGGAGCGGATCGAGGAGGTGGTAATTAGCAAACCAGTTACCCCAGTCCCGGGTCTGGATCCTGCTGCACCTCACACCAGCACCG
>VZRW01006391.1:1857253-1950404 GCA_013398125.1 Aegotheles bennettii | reverse complement strand
CGGCTCCCGGCGCCCCGCAGCGCCGCTGTCATCGCTCCGCTCCGGAGTTAACGGCGCTGCCCGGGCTGGCGGCGGCCCCGACGCCCTCGGGAGCGCTCGGGCAGCTCTGCCCGTTCCTAACGCGCCGAAACACGGGTGTTACTGAGGAACCTGAGCTCCAGAAGGGCAGGGATGAGATGAGATGAGATGAGATGAGATGAGATGAGATGAGATGAGATGGCACGCACTGAAGTTACAGCCCCGAGCGCGTTGCAGCTTGTGGGGTCCAAGCAGCCCGGGTTCCCGCTAGGCTCCTGTTCCCCTTCTCACGAGGACTGGTTTGGTCCACAAACACGAGCAGGGTGCCAGAGAAACACAGCCACGTTGAAATATATTTGCAGCCCGAAGAGCCAGGTGAGGACACAAAGCACCTGTTACACCCCCATGGGGATCCCAGGGCTACACATGGGCCAGCGGGGCCAGGAGCCATGGGGCTGGGAGCCGTGGGGCCAGGAGCCGCAGGGCAGCTCGCACACCACCCTCCTCTTGGCACGGACACAAGGTGCCACAAAGGCATCCCCACGCCCAGCAGCCAGGCTGCACCCCCAGGGTGCCATCAAACAGCACATCTGGCACCAGGCAGGGGGAAATGAGACACGGGGACAAGGGGGAGCAGCAACCAGGCTTCACAGAGCACAGGGCCCTCAAAACTTGTCCCCAGTGGGGATGGAGCAGCTTTGCCATTAGCATTTCACAGCCTCACCCGTGGTTGGGGTTGTTTGCAGATCCTGTCATCTCCATCCCCTCCTTCCCTGCCTCTTTGTTCCTGTGCCTTGCTGCCTCACAGCTGGTTAAAACCATAAGGCTTTGGTATTTTTTGTTTAATCAGTTCTCATTTTTGTCAATTTTTTCACTCGTGTCTTCCTCTCTAGGAGACTGTAATGAGGCTGGGAGCCGTGTGGTTGCCTGTTGGAGTATCAGGGAAAAAGCTTCAGGGAGATTTTCACTCTTTCCTCTCATAAATGTTGGACTTTCTTTAAAAAAAAAAAAAGAAAGAAAAAAAACTGGGAAATTTATCATGAAGAAAATTTTCTTTTTCACAGGCTTTCTTCATGTCAGTGGGAAAATACTGACATCCCTCCCTGCTCTGTTTTTCTGTGGTTGCTATTTTTACCCTTCCAAACCCCTCCATTGCTCCCTACTGCTACATTTCCTCATCGTTTTCTTTCTTGGGTTCTCTCCCAGTTTCCAGCTCATACAGTGGTGCAGGAATATGTTACAAGCTCTCGAGGGAGGAGGCGAGCTCTTCAAATACACACACATTTCATCACATGGTGGGCAACTGGTCGCAGACTGGGATTTGACCTCATATTAAAACATCCCTGGCTGTGTCTAATGTCTGATACAGTAATATCAGAGGTGCTGAGTTACTGAGTTACAGTTATCTTTACTGAAGGTCAACGGGATTTCACAGAGTGAGCGTGGTGCAAGAGAGGGTCTGAAAATCTCCAGCACTTTGGGTCTCTTGCATAAGATTCAGAATATTTAAAACTCCAATTAAAACTGCCGAAATAAAAGCTTTATTGGATACAGGACTTGTAACAAGATTCAACGTGCTGTGGGAAATGCTTTAAAGGTGACCTGCAAATCCTTTTTAATTGCTTTGCTGTTGCAAGAGATGCTGTGTGCCCTCAATAGCAGGGCTGGTGAGGACATCTGCCATAAGTTTAAAACAGCAAAGTAAGTCAAAGTTGGAGGGTAAATTCCTTGGAGGTGTGGCTGTGCTGAATCACGGCTCCAGTCCGCTGATGAAGAGGCAGGTCCTAAATCTCTTAAAACAAAGCAGGTTGGTCACCTCCCTCCGTCCTGAGCTGTCCATGGGGCCACCAAATTTGCTTGCCACCCTGTACAGCTTGTGTCCTCCAGCCTCAGTTCAGTAGATACTGGAGAAGCTGGTGGGCGAGTCTTCATTACACAGGCAAAAAGCAGGGGAGGCTCTGAGCATCAAGACTTGCACCAGAATATTTGAAAAGTGAGAGCTCAGCCTGGAGTGCAGAAGATGCAGGTAAGAGGGGTGCTCACTGCTTCTACCCTGTTGTGCCTGGAGGGGGAATCTGAGGAAATCACGTAGACCTGGAACCATAAAAATATTGAAGTACTGAAGACCCCATCAGAGTCAGGTCCTTAGTGACCCCTAGGCATCTAAACATCTCATGGGGACAGTGGTTTCCCTCTGGCCATCCAGGACAAAGGGAGGACTAGTCAGGAGGACTCAATCCACATTTTTGGGATGATCAGATGCTGGATACACACAAAGAAACAGCCAGGCCAGAACATCATCTCTGGCATGTATTTGGGAAAGGGAGGGAAGACATTATCTCACTGGCCTGAATGCTCCTCTTCTCTTTCCGCCCCCAGAAAAGCTGCCAAGAGTAAAGATCTCTCAGGAAATAAACTCCCACTCCCTTGTTCTCACCATGTTCAAAGGGGATGATGCACACATCCTGGCATGGCTGGGCAGGCAGGGGACAGCAATGCAGCTCCAGCCCTACCTGTGCTACCACAAGAGGTACTTTCAAGAGGGGTTTTTGTGGTTTGTTTTTAGAAACATGTAGATCTTTCTCTTGAGAGGAGCCATACCCAGCTTGGAGGTGGGGGGTGTCAGATACTGCTGTCAAATAGGCTCAGAAACAGAGACATATGAATAATATATGCCAGACAGTTTGTCTGACAAATTATTGTTTCTGCTGTCACTTATATTGTTCCGCACATCATCGTCTCCTCCCATTTCTGTTTCAACCAAACCTACTTAGAGCTGACACTTCTTCCAGCCCTTCTCATGACTAAACTAGTTTAAACCCCAGCTTGCTCCATTTGTGCACCACGAGAAGGATTCCATTCCCTGTTCAAGTTATGGATGGCTGAGAGGAGAGAAATTACAGGGGTGTTCTTTTCCTGGTTCCTGTTGCACCTGATACTACAGAAATAATTGTGATTAAAATCAGAGAGCTCAGGGAATGGTGAAATGCAGCTCCTGGGTTAGCTCACAGTCACGGGGTAGGTGGTGCAGGGACTGACATGGGGTCTCTCATGGCTCAATGGTCTCGTCACAAGCCGTGCAGAGCTTCTTAGTCCAACACACACATTGTGTTGTACCTCCTAGACAGATAAATGTGTTTCTTCAAGCAAATTCAGCTTCTGGCAGCAGAAGGTGGAAAGAAGAAACCCACGTTACTGCAGAGCTGTTCGGCTTGCCCGGTCCCAGGATATGTGCCCAACCTTGCAGCTTTGCCAAGTCTCACTTTGTGTGTGCCCCACTGCACGTGGGGGACAGGAGATGCCATTAGGGCTCTGCTCACCTGGTGACCTCCATCCCATTTGGGACACCAGTTGAGCAAATAGCAGGAGAAAAGTCACTATGTCCAAGCCCAGTGGATAGCTCTTACCACCGGGGAAGTGGAGCTGCAGGTCCACAGCAGTAGCTTCAACCAGAGGATGGAACATATGGGGGCAACCTGTGCCACTGAAAAACAGGGAGTCTGTGCCTCCAACTCCAGCCCAGCACTTCTAGGTGAGAGTCAGCTGGCAGACACAACACTTCTCTGTACAGAGCCAGGAAAGTTTGCTAGTCTTTCCAGTAAAGTGCCCTCAGCTCTTCTACCCTGCAAACTCTGCCTCATGGTAGGCAATCACCTCCAAAATACCTGCAGAAAACTCTCAGCACCCTTCCATCATCTCTGCCAGCCCTGTGCCTCCCACGCTGCAGCCCTGGCTGTCAGCACCCAGGCAGCAGTACCACCAACAGAAAATACTGAAGTAAGGCAGAAAGCAGCTCTCATTTTGTTGGCTGGACCCACACTTTTCTCCCCTCTGCCATGTCAAGGTGAATTTGGCTGTCATGGACCGAGTCAGCCCCCTCACGGTTCCTCCTGCCAGCAGCCTGTGCCCGTGAATTACAACTCAACATGAATCCTGTTGCCATCAGTGCCCTGAAGGTAATGATTGTCTGACTGTTATTAGGCACTTATTGTCTGAAGCCTTTCAACAACAAAAGGAGGGCTTAAAAACCTCCTCTAAGTGCCACAGCTGCCGGAGGAGTGTGCTGGAGTCCACCATCTATTTTATTGCATAGTTCTTCCACCTAGCCTCCTCCTTCCTGGGTAAATGTGCCCTCATGAGGGTCTTTTAGAAGGGAAACAATTCAGTGTTTCCATTCATTCCAGCTTCGAGATTTGCAATTACTGCAGCCAGAAAAGCCTGTGCATAAACCTCAGTTTGAGGTGGGGATATGATATTTCAATCTGTACTCTGCATAACAGGAACTCAGGCCGGGATGAATCATGCTATGTTACTTCAGTTTTAAATTTTTTTTGCACTGCGTAGGTTTTTCTAGGGCATATTCCATCAGGCACATACCGGACAAATTCACTTTGAACATTTATTACACTGTTAGCCTGCAGTACACACACTTGAGATGTCAGAAACAGTAACAAAGTGGGCTTAGCGACTTAACAAAACCCTTCCATCATTTCTGCAAATTGCCATACATCTTCCGAGTGTTCTTTATCACAGCCATTTGACTACTATTTTTTGTTAGATTTGTCAGTTCTGAGGTATTTTGATTAAAACCGCACTGAGTAATTTTACCTTTTTTCCTTCATCAATACAGTAATTTGTAAATATCCCAGGAAATTTTTTTTGTCCTCCCACCCAGGAATGCAAATGGCCATTATGTTCTCCCCAAGGTATCTCCAAATAACCCTTCTCCTTTTAACCTTCGGATTTTATTGTGTTAGTTGCTAGGGAACTGAGTAAGATTTATAGCCATCTATTGTTAATTTTGAAGGCAGTCTTCAATTTCCCTGTAAACAGCATTTGGGAGTTGAGAGTCCACACCAATAAAAACTTGCAGCCCAGTCCCACTCTGTGGAGAGGAGCAGCACCTACTATGAAATGCGGAGCCAAGTGGCTACATAAAGTTTACTCCCCCCAAAAAAGGGCCAGCCCATCTCAAAGGGGGCAGGTTGAGCACTGCTGGGGTGCTGGAGGGACCCTGGGCTCCCCCAGTGCTGGCGTAGGGATGTGCCAGAGCTGGGGATGTGTCGGGTGCTGAGAGCATCCCGGCTGCCACCCCACTCCCCTCCCTCCTGCTCTTCTTGAGCCCCCTCCTCACCCTGCAGGCTGGTACTCACTCCCCAAAACGACAGTGCTGCAGCTTTTCCCCAGAACTGGGTTTTTTCTCCTCCGAGCTCAGGCCTCCCCAGGCACAGCTCTGCCTCGCCTCTCTCTTAGAGGAGAGGTGGGTGGTAGATGGCCCTGGTTCGTGCAGTTCCTTAATGCTTCCCAGTTTGGGGCTAACCAAGGCAATCAAATGGGGCTCTGCCAGTTTGCACAAAACCTCCTGATGCTGTAGCAACAAGTAATTTTCTACTACCACCCCCCCGTCAATCCCTCGAGCTTTCTCGTGACCCAGCAGAATTGTTTGCTTTACACTGTAAACGCACACTCCTTCCATGCTACTTCTACTTTTCAGGACCATTCCAGAAGATGAGAAAAAACAAATCTATCTGGGGTAACTGGCAGAGAGGCAGCTGTCAGCAGGCAAGGAGCTGGTGAGCTGTCGGGAGTGAAGCCATCCTGGCCTTCACTTGCCACAGCACTGGAAGCATCACAGATGTTGTTCAGTGTCTCACATTAATGGTGCACTTGCCACCCCACAGGTGGAAAGGACCTTTTATTGTCTCTTCTCATTGGGGGAAAAGAAAATAGCCTTTTTCTTCCCATTTCATGGGATTGAAGCCTGCTGATAAATCAGGGAGTGAGATACCTGACAAAACCAGACTGCAGTGGCTGTGGCTGGGCAGAAGCTCACATCAGGCAGAAGTGAGGTGGCTGCTCTAAGGGAAAATTCAGAAAACCATGCCTATGGTCCCTGAGATGCCAGAAATGGCTTCTCCACTGGCCACAGATATGGTCAGGTTTTACATTTGCACTATCCTTACCTGCTAGAGATGCTGGTTCTTTGGCCAAGGTAAATAGCCCAGGACTTACCTGCTGTCTAAAGCTTCCGATCCTCCCAGGTGGTTCTTGATCCTCCCATTTTGGTTCTTGAAAGGCCCAGGCCATTAGGAATGATCAAATGGGAAAAAGCCATTAGTGAAATCGGAAAGCAAGTCATAGCTGGAAAGCTTCACACACTGCTTACACAACCTGGAGGAAAGCTGATGAAGAGGAGGATATTATCAGATTATCTTGGGCAGCTACGGAAGGCAGGCTCTCCTGGGTTGGGCGTGCAGCTCTCAGGGGTTATTCTGGGTAAGCTACACACCAGCACAAGGCATACTTGCTACCTTTTCCACATAGAGAGAAGCTGTAGATGTTCACAAGAGCTGTTGGAAGACCTCTAGGACACACCATTTAATTCAATTAAGTCAGCAGAATTTAGGAACATCTCTCAAAAACATACCTGAAGGGTAGCATCTCCCCATTTGCCCCAGCTGGAAAGGGACAGCAGCTCAAACAAGAGACAGCAGGGAGGTCTGGTCTAATGCCCTTGGCTGACGTTTCCATAGAACTGATCCAGGTGGATTGTTCCCCAAAACACCTGGATTTGAAGGGGCTTGGTACACCCAGGGATCTCCCAGGAGGAGAGCAGTGAAGGAGAGAGGAAGACAGCAAAGGCTTTCAGCAGTTGAGCCCTGGAGCAGACAGGAAGGAAGGCTGCTGGCTTCTGCTCTCACAAGACAAGGCTTAGACTCCCCGTGTTATTCCCTTCCACTGCCAGGAAGCAAACCTCCGTGGCAGCTGCTGAACTACACCTCCCTCCAGCAGCTCGGCCCGTGCCATATGTGGTTCATTATTTCAGAGCTCAGTTATTTGCCCGTTCAGCTAATGCGGGTATGTTTTATCTGTAGCTGCATTTTTCTCAGGCAAGGCTAGATTGCCACCAATGGGTGTGTGTTTGTTCTAGCCCAACTCTGGCCAGGCACCAGCCTCAGGGGCAAGTGCAGGGTTGCGTGCTCCCGATACCACAAATCCAGCCCCTGCTCCAAAGGGCTGTTCAAACCTGAGAGCTGCATTGAGACAGCTTCATCCAGGAGCCCAAGCCGTGCATGAGGCCAGAGCTCCAGCCCCTGGCAGCATCTGGTACCTGCTTGCATCCTTCAGTGCAGGAGGCTTCATTCACACCTGCTGGGGGGATTACAGAGGCGTGGGAGCAAATAAGCCCCCGCTTGTATTTGCCAGGTACAGCAGCTAACCTGGACACATTTATTCCCACTTCCCTGCTATTGTGAGCGGGGGCAAATAAAGCTTTTCACAGCAAATACTCCTTTCTGCACGAGGGTGGGGGAAGGCAGGCAGTGAGCAGTGAATAGCTTCAAAGAGAAAGGTCAGCAAGCCAGCAAGGATGGATTAGTAAAGGACAATGCAGCAAAGACCTGATTAATTTAATTGCTCATCTGAAATGCAGTCACAGATTAAAGAAGGATGAAGAAATTATAAGCATGTGAATGGTGCTAAGTAATGATTTTAAGGGAGAAAATACTCAGAGCCTGGCCTCCCCCTGCTCACATACAAAGGGGTTTGCATTCAGTGATCACTCCAGACTCCTGGCTCTTCTCCTCACCCTGTTTTCTCAGAGATAGAGACACCAACTACCAACAAACGTTTTAAGACTGATATCGCTGCTGGCAGCTCAGATTGAGCAGGAGTGTTAAAGCTTGACAAGTGCCTGAGTCTGCAAGGAGATATAATGTGGAAACTACTTGGGCTCTTATGGTCCCAGCAGAACAGAGGTTTTCCTGGTGGAAATGGGTTGATGTGCATGGCCTCAGCCACTGTGCTCCATATCCAGCCTTGAAGGACCTGAATCCACTTCACAAAGGAGAAATGTATTTTTCCCTTCCCTTAACTTCAAACCTACATCAGACCTCTATGTACTTACAGTCAACAGACCACATCTCCAAACACTACAGAAGTAATATTTATAACTAGAGAGAGGCAGAAGTAATTTCATGGAAAATTTCACAGGTTTGTTGCTTTTGTTTTCTTTTTTTTTTTTTTTTTAATTGGAACAAACAAACCAAAAAACCCTCAGGAAACAAAGTATAAAAAGCATATGGGTTAGGTCAAAACACTCGTCTCTTCTCATTTTCATTTCTTCAAAAACTGTGCCTTATGTTTGGTAATATAAAATAGCTGAAAAATTAAGCCATCTTTGAAGTGGAAACTCAGGCTCTTCTGTGAAGGCCAAAAATAACTTCTTAGAATTCTTCACCTCGCTATGGCAAAGAGAGGTCAGAAACTTGTCAACTAAATCTGCTTGTGGAAGGCTACAATTCTGATGGCCTGGATTACTTCAGTGCAGTCAAAAATACTTGGAAAATACTGTACTGAGAAAGACAAGCACCACTTTTGGCCATCAGCTCCTTCCTGCAGGAGCAGAGCTGCCTCCAGGAACTCATACTGCAAAGGGACTCATCCGTTCCCACTAAATTACCAGCAGCTACTAAGGTTAGCAACTTCTGGATGCACTCAAATGTATTTGTTAAAGAGAGTTGAGGAGTTCTCAGTTTGAAGAGTTCAAGTGATGGGAGAACTTACCACGTGGGCTGAGCTGCTTGAACTGCTAATGACTCCTGGGTTTGGTTCAACTTCTCTGCCTTTGCCTGCTAGAGAGGAGAACTGGCTCGTCTCAGTGCTGTTCCTCCAGCAGAAATGCTCTCTCTAAGTCAGCCCTGAATCGTCTGTTTGGGAAGAGGAGTCATGTCAGAAAAGAGCCGACAGACCAAGTCTGGAAGTGTCTCAGTGGAAAATTCTTTCAAGTCCAGACTGCCCTCCTTGGTCTTTTCTGCCTCTCCCCATTTCTCAATACAGTTTTCAAAGCACAGCTATGCAGGAGAAGGTTTCCTAGCAAATGTCCTTATTTAAGAATAGCTCCTTGAGATGTGCATTTCCAACAGCCTTCACTAAAGTGCATTTTATTTTTCTATAGAGGAAAAGATGCCCATTAGGGAGGCAGAAGGGAATGTTGAAGAGATGAAGCAATCACCTCTGTCTCTGGAACAGTTAGTCCTGACAGGCCGTACAATGAGGCTGAAGAAGAGCACTGTAATTTTCATAGAATAACTGGATGTAAGCATCAAAAGTGTTAAAACGCCCTGTTCATTATACAGGGCAGGAAGGTTAAATATGATTCAGGAGATGTGCACAGATCCCCTGATGGCTTAATTCCACAGCAGCCCATGTACAAAGTCTTTGTAATCATTTATTAAAGATAATGATGGAAAAGAAAAACACCTTTAAGATACTGGCCATTTAAACTGAGAGTCAAGCTTTTGAAATACTGCATGTCCTGTTTTCTGCATCTGACAGTGCTTTGGACAGCATGAGAGAGGTATCCTCTCTTAAAAACATAAAAGCTGAAAAAGTCTGGAGAACTAAGGTCTGACGCATTTTCTGAGACAAAGCAAGGGGAACATACAAGGGAGGACAGAAAAATGTAACTTCTTCACTCTTACCTGCAGCTTCTGGGGCAGAGGCGATGTAAGACTGGTTACAGTTTGCCACTCGGTTGCTGCCCTAAGAGCCAGACCTCACGTTTACTTCCTTTTAAACCAAATTTCTTCTAGCCAAATTTTCTTGTATCTTTGATATTATTTTTTCAAACTTAGAAAAATTGATTTATTTTTTTTTTTGCAGCTTTTTAAAAACAGCACTGCTAGCAGTGTGGTCCAGGTCCAGTGTCCCAGCTCATCCTTCAAAAACATTTGCAAAATGAATCGTTTGGCTCCCTTATCGTCTCCTGGCAAGAGTGCAGGAATGGTAGCGCCAGTCGGTCACCAGGCGCCTCTGAGTAGCACATAGGGTACCTCTGAGATGTGCTTGTGTACGTTCTGCACCTCGGACCATTCCTTCTCCGAAGAGAAATTGGGAAGTATCAGTCTATCCGACAGACAGGGCATGAGTGGATGGCCGTGGCCATTCTCCACGATGATCCCAGGACCATGGCCTCCAATGTGGGCTTCGGGCAGGGCTCTGTATGAACAACATTATTGCCTCCCCTCATTCCCTTTGCATGGGACAATCAAACAAGGAACCCAAGGCTTGGAAATAAACACCAGCACAGAAAGGAGTGTTTACCATTCAATGTATTATTCCCTCGTGTACAAAGTATTTTGCCTCTATAATAGCACACAGGTATTGAAATACGATGGCAAATGCAGAAAGACCATACAGACATGTCTTACAGGTCTTTTCATATCCTTTTGAGTATAAGCAGAAAGAAAAGAAACACTGTACAGGAAAGTGCTTGCAAAAAAAACCCCAGTTTGTAGAAAAATAATGGCATCGATACACAAAACCCAGAGTCGTTTCCTGAACAAGAAATGTCTGATGTCTCTGGTCCTCAAAGTCTGTTCCTATTTAATGAAGCCCATTAATGAACTACAGGATCAGTGCTCTATCATTTTTTCCCTTATAGTTTATTTAGTAATTTTTTAGGTTTCTCTCGCTCTGTTAACAGCTGCTATGAAACTATATGGTAGAACTGAATGTGTACAGGTCAAAATAATTTTTCTTTTTATAAATAACCATTCACTTCACTAGAGAAAATATAATAAGCCTGTACTTTCTAAGCACCACTGTTTCTTTCTAAAGTTCATAGTGCAATTTTCCCTTTTCCCCTACCAAAGTTATGTATAAGCAATTATCATTAAAAAAAATATAAATCACTATTCCATTATACTACTCCTTTCCCCTTTCCCTTTTTCCTCCTTTCTCTTGCCCTTTTCCCCTTTCCCTTTTCCTTTTTCGCTTTCCCTTTTTCCCTTTTCTTTTCTTTCACCTTTGAAATGGTATTTTTGGCATTTTTCTCAGAAAGGTAGAATTTATTATTATTATGCATAGATATACAACGTAGGTGAAATATCAGTCTTTCTAAGATATGATCATATCTACTTATGTGCTATTAAGCCAAAAAACCCAAAATATGGGTAAGATTCTCCTTCTTTCCTCTAAGTCTGGATATTAATAAAAGTGGCAGAGGCACACACACAGAATAATGTAGAGCACCAGTTCTTTAGCTGCTTCTTGCTTGCCTGAGAGATGTCTCCCAGCTGATGTGAATGTGTCAATCCCTGACTGTCAGGCTGCCCAGCACACACACAGGTTCTGAATCCAGAGATCGGATCGTTGATCACTGTTGATCCGACTGTTCTGTAACAGACTGATCACACATCCTTTGGGGATCTCTGCAAAAGACTCACACGAGATCCCGAGGTTGGGTTTGTTAAGTATTTGCATCCAAAATGGCAAGATTTATCCAAAGCAGCAGAGAAGCTGCTTTGGTTTTCTGAACTGCTGGCAATTTTGTGCTGAAAAGCTTCTTTTCCTTGTACTTTGTGCTCCTTGGCTGCCCCGACATATAAGGCGACGGGGCAGCATCTTCCTATCGCTATGTAAAATTGTGGAGAGAGAGAGAAGGGACATAGTCATAGACTACAAAAATAATCTGGTCACATCACCCCCGTTCAACGTGCTACAGAGCTCTGCAGGAACGCGGCGTGGCAGAAGCAGTGGGCTATGTACAGGCAGGAGCTCCCATGGGAGCTGTCTCCTCAATTTAAAATAAAATAAAAGAGCCAATGCTAAAGGGTTGGTTGTACATGGGATGGTGGAGAGGCAAGGAGCACAGATGCCTTACCAGGAAGATCCAAAGCAACACAGAAGTANGGGGGGACGGTCGGTGTGTGGGGGGGGGGGGGGGGGGGCGGGGGCAGAGTTATCTGTAAGTACAGAGTGATCTTGTTGAAAGGAGGCAGAGCCAGCACTGAAGCCTCCTTTTGCAGATGGTTTGTGAGTGAGTAGGAAGCTGGGGAAATGCTGCAGGTGCCTACAACCGAGTGCCCCAGCCAAGAGGAAGGGGTGTCTTGATGGGGAGCCCAGGCCCCCATCCCCTGCTGCAGACCCCATGGTCCTCACCGACCCGGCGGGGAGATAACACAGCAGGGATGCTTTTGGCTTCAGGTTAGGATTTTGTGACAATGTCCACAAGAAACTGCAGTGCTTCTCAGCACACAGCCCAGAGAAACATATGGCCTGTTCAGCCTGTCTGGAATGAGTTAATACCCCGCTTCCAGATGGAGCCAGGAAGCACAGTGGCACATGCAATTAGGAGACAAATATATGATTTTTTAAGAAGCGAGTTCACTTCAGAGCCCTGTGAAAAAGGGGCTCGAGCTGAAGAGCCATCTGCAGGAATTTTCCTAAACCTGGGATAGTTCTTCATGTATTTGAATCACCTGCCAATTTTTTCTGCTCTCTTCCCTTTTTCACTGATAAAGGCACTGGATTAACTAAAACTACAGAGCATTAATAAATACCATGTTAGCACCAAACCAGTGCTTTTAGCACTGGCCACAGAGGTCATGTGAAATTCAAAACATACCTAAAAGATAAAGATTGCTAATGCAACTAGCACTGTATTCATTGTCATGTTTTCCTTGAGTGCTGTGGGCCTAATCCCTAAAATAAAATTTAAGCACATCTTGTCTATTTTCCTGAAGTAAAGACAGATTGAAATGCCAAAAATACCCCTATGCAGATTGTGTAGCACCGTAGAGGGCCAAAGCAGCCCGTAACTGAAGGAAAATTACTGATTGAAAGTAAACAACTGAATACAGTGACAATAAAGTATCACTTGTCATAATGCTACATATAATGTAGAGTACGCAAAATGCAGTGGTTTGACTGCAGGATTTAACAATAAAAAATAAAAATAGTAAAAGCAGCCTTAATATAATGATTTTACGTACAAAAATATTAAATCAAAATAAATAATTCCAAACATAAATATTATACTGTACATTAAGAATATGCGATCTATATACACACATAAACAGGTACAAAAGTGGAAGGCAGAGGTATTGCATCGCTATCCTTCATCCGTCTCCTCTCCGCTGGCTGCTCTCAGAGAACCTGGAGAACACAGACAAGGCACACGTTAGAGCCAGAGCATCACCTCTGCCTCTGAAACCTGTGACTAGAGAGATCGGCACAAGAGTGGGTGCCAGCAAGGTGGGAAGTGTGTTTCCAGCTGATGGTGTTATACCCATAAAGGTTACTGGGGAAAGCAGGGACTGGGAGCACGGGAACCCATCGCTCCCTGGGTGCTGCATGGGATAGGTGGCTGTCACTGATGCATTCGATGCACAACTGCTTTTGCAAGTGTGGCCTGATGTGCTCCTTCAGGATGTTTTTTGGGAAGATTTCCCTTCGTGCAGAAGCAGCTGGGAACTCACCATTGCTATAACACCTGAACATCGAGGCCTGTTCCAGATGATGGAGTACACTTCCCACAGTAACCGCCACATTTTCCTACTACTTTGGTACCATCCTGCAGGCAAAATCAGAAATAACATCTCACGTAAGGGCTCAGGAACTCCACACTGGGAAAGGGCCAGATCCAGGTTATGCTAGCCAAGATCTTTAATAGGAAATGTCTTGGAAGGAAAACAGATTATACCTAAATCAATCTACAAAATCACCTTTATATTTAAATGCATGCAAATGTAATTCCCTTTAGTGCTACCAGGTCAGATGGAGAGCACAAATAAGAAAGGGTAGTTTTGATTTATTATGCTGGAAGATGCCCAGCGTGAAGGCCATTTGGAGGAATATCTCAAGGGCATCTGCTTTCTCCAATTTGGCCCATAGCGAATAATTGTAATGAGCAGAAAACCTGGCTCACGCCAAAAGCAAAACCACATCTAGACAATAACAGCTCCTCAGTTGTGCCTGAGCACGTGAAGAGCACAGGAAGGGTATTGGCAGGCAGCACCAAGTAACATCCATTTGGAAGGAAAAGGCCTGGAGTGGCTGCGGGGCCAGGACAAGAGGGAAAGCGATGGGGTGAGGCTGTACCACTTGCTAAAGTGCTGTCCCCTCTCAGCTCTGCATTTCCACAGCCAGGAGAGACAAAGGAAGATGTGGAGTGGTCCTGGGGTTGGCTGGGTCTTCATGAGAGCCCAGCAAGCGTGGTGCAACACTTATCTTGAGTCAGGAGATTAGTACCTCCACTTGTCCTTCCTTATCCCACCTCTGTACAGTCTTTCTCCTCTTGGTCATTACAATGGACAGACAGTCCTTGACGGGAATTCGACCCTCAATACCAGAAAATTAGACTTAAGTGCAGGACAAACTTGCACAAAGCATTTATTTTTAAACGAGCTCCATTCTGCCCTTGACACTATTGATCTGCGACTGCAGCAGGCTGCTATCATCTCTTCTCACTGTGCCTTCCTTTATCCTGCTCCTGCAGCAATTACACTCCTGGAACAACATGTGACAGATGCCACTGGGTGATGGAGGTATGACTTGTCTCTTGGACACCCTGTACCTTAAAGCTTGTTTTAATTCTGCCAGCTGTGATGGTTGCTGCTCTCCACAACCCCAAAGTTCTCCTTTCTGAAGGAAAGAATAATAGCAAAGCACTTTCCAGAACTAAGACATGGAGTCTGTGCTGGTCCTCTTTTACCTGTACTAGAGGATGCTTTGCTGCAGCATGGCCAGAGCAGTAGCATTTAATTCTCCTTTAAGAGCCCCAACACTGACAAGGCTCATGGGCTCAAGGAGCTCCCCAGAGCCAGGGAGATTGAAAGGAGTAACAGGAGAGGATATTTAGCAAATTGCTTTTTGTTAAATTACTATGGTGACCTCCTTTGGCGAGTTTTAACAGGGGCAATTGGGATGACTCACATGAAGTAGCAGCCAAAAAAGTGATCCTGTGTTTCTCCAATTTCAGAACATGACACAGAAGCAACAGTGTGAAGGCACACAGCAACGGAGGTGTTAACAGGCAGGATAATAAAGCCATACAAGTTCAAAATTGGCTGTGGAGTGATTTTGAAGGCCTACCTGGCTCACCTGGAGGCCTCAGATCAGCAGAAGCATGGGCAGCCACAGGGGATGGTGCCTGGGGTGCAGCCCCTGCCCATCCTAGCTTGGGTGACTCAGGTCCCTCCCACGGAGATAAATGCAGTGGGAAGGTCTATGTCCTCTACTAGGCACGTTTTGGGAACACTTCCTATTCAGGGCAGCCTCCTGGCACCTGGACCCTCACCAGCAGGACATCTTGGACAACTAACTGAGGATGGGTCTGTCCCACAGCACACAGAAATTTCAGCTTCATCGTTAAGCAGGCTTGCTAATTAATTGCAATGACTCAAATCAAATTAAACCCCCTGAGGCCCCTCCCACCTCACACAAAATTACAGGCAACACTTCATTTCTGATGTAGGTTGTTAGATTTTTGGTAGTCTCTACTTTGAAGATGTTGCCATGAAACACAACGTGGCAATTAAAGACTTCTCACGAGCGGGTATAACTATAATTAAAATTACAACTTACTGGGGATTTTTGAATTTCCGACACTGCGTAATTCCCTTGCGAGAGCCACTTTGCTGTTCCCATTAAGGACAGGCCTGTCCCGTAAAGGTCTATGCTGAAGCGACCCTGAAAAACAAGCAGATGAGCCTGGTTATCCCAAAAAGCTGTGCTCTGGTCTCCTGTGGCTTGCCACAGTGTCAGTTTTCTAAAGGACCTTGCTGGCGATGCTGTCAGTGTTTTCCATTGCCCTGATAGTGATTAGCACACATTGTACAAATCACAGCATGTCTCGGGTTAGGAATTTCCTTCTCCTTGGTGGCTGCAGGGAAGGAGGGGCTTTGTCTGGGTTTTTCACTGTTTTTTTCTCTCAGTTTTGCACTGCTTTTTCGCGGTTTGCCGGCTGAGGGCATTCTTGGCTTTTCCATGGCAAGCCGCGGAGCCTGACGTGCTCCAGAAGCTGATGGGAAGGGTACCCCAGGGATGTGCTGCAGCTGCTCTCGCTGCTTCCTCCTCAACTGCAGAGGGCACACTTGTCCTGATTTTCCTTATTTTCCACTGGGCTCTTTTTTTTTTCTCCCCCAGACTTCAGTAAATTCAAAACTCTTTCATTTGTTTTTCTTAAAAATGACCTTCTCTTCATTCCACCCTGCCTCAAAATACACAAAATGGGTGGAAAATTAAATGCTGTGACTGCATCCAATGCCGATGCTCCCCAGCCTGCCCCTTACGCCCATGGCAGACCAGAGCCCTGCCTGTTTCTGGACCCAAGGAGGGACCCTGTGGTCACATCCCCAGGCTGACCCGCATGTGCAGTACCAGATGTCTGTTAGCTTCACTCCCTGCACTTGCTGCCTTGGGAATGTTGATTTTCTGCAAGAAACAAACTGTCTGGGTCAGGTGGGTGGATATTAACATTCATGAGCCTTCCTGAAGTAAGCAGTCAATCCCTCAGCCGCTGAGCTGTGCAGAAAAGTGTCATCTCCAAAAGTAGGGAGGGAAGGAGATGAAGAGGTTTGCCCTCTGCCATCTGCTGCTGCAACTCCCTACTTAATGCCCTTTGCAAATAGAGTTCACCCAATACCTTGGGCTATCCAAACATACCACTGATCATCCCCCAGCTCCACAGAAACGAGGTGTGCTGGGGACACAGAGTGAGCCACCTGTAGCACAGTGTCAATTAGTCTCCCGAAGACTTTCAAGAAAGCATATTGCTTCTAAGCGACTGGTCTAGATGTCCTACATCACGTCCTGAAGCTACAGAGGATGCAACTTAGCTTGTGCCCAGCTCTGTGCTTTCATGGCTGAGCACCTCGCAGTGCTGGGACCAGCTGGATTTGCCCTGATTCGTAGGCAAGGCCTTCATTTTGTTGGTGTTTTCCCAACCCTAAAGTGGAGTGAGTGGTGGTCCCACTGGGCTGCTGTGGAAATAAGCAGCAGGACATGGGGATGGTGGGGGCAGCAGCTGGCAGGTACCACCATGGTCTCATCGGTCCAGTGGCAGAAACCCAACCTGTTCCTGTTCTGCAAAGGCTGTCCCCTCTCCTTCTTGGGTATCTCCCCCCTGAGCTGGCTTGGCAGGAGTCCTGCTCTCTGTCTGCTGCCTTCTCCATCCAGAGAGGTTAACTCACCCATCTTCTTGCACCCCAGCAAACAGCAGTTTCAGTGGCTCAAAGACTGTGGAGCACAGAGATGGGGTCCCAGGAGGTCCTGATTCACTACTGCTCTCCCTGCCCAGCGTTTCCACCAAGCACTGTCACTGACCAACACCTTCAACTACACATGCAAAGCCCAGCCCTTCTCCCACAGCTTATTTCTTCTTCCTTTTCTCCTTTACTGTTGACTGCCTGAGGCCTTGAGGAATGTCCCTCAGGTGTTGATCTGATAATAACTTACCTGGAAAATGGAGAGTGCTTTCTGCACAGACAAAGGGAAAAGTTTCTGACTGCTGAGATGAGAATGTGACACTCACTGGAGTTGGGCTGATGTGCTCAGCAGTAATTAACAGAGGGTCTGAACATAACAAATGGTCTGGATCCCTATGAAATGCTATTGTCAAATACCTGGGGGCACTTGGCTGCGCTGTAGCAGTCCCCAGCAGTGGCATAAGGAACGGGCCGTCCATCATGTGTCCGTGCAAACTGCAAATCAGTCGCTGTGGAGAGCAGTTAGTGAATAACAGAGAAAGATGGATGCAGGGAGAGACACAAAATAAATGTAAACATGCTCTTTGCTCATGTTTAAATTCACTAAAGCCAGTTTCATACATTTATCTTGAGAGTCAAGACCTCATCTGCTGGATTTTTAATATTAAATCCCCCAATTCATCCCACATGTGACTACCAGTATGTGAGCACCAAACTTCATAGGACACTCACATGGTCAGTGCTTGCAGCTTGGTTTAAGTACATCGGTGATTTAGGGCCTAGGTATAAATAATAACAAAACTCAAACCCGTGACTTGGGTTTTATTTCTCTATCAGAAAATTCCCCACTTTCAAGAAGGCCATGGGACCTCCTAAGTCTCCCTTTTAAACAAAGGCAAACAACCATCTCTGTGCTCTCCTGGCTGCCCTAGCCCAGAGGTCGAGGTTTCAAAGGAAATTTGGGGTATTTTGCTCTGGAGGGATCTGAAGTAACCCAGACTCATTTAGATGGGGATGTGAGATAGCTCCTGCCTGACAGAGGTAGGTGCTCAGCTCCTTTTGAAATTCAAAAGGAGCTAGTATCAAATTCCACGAGGGTGGTTCCTTTGGGATCTTTACCTAGGAACTTTCACAGACTGTTAGTAGCTTTTTACAGATTGATAGACTGGGAGGTCTCATGGCTTGAAAATGAAGTGATAAAAAAATCCTATCAGATAAAGAGTCATTTTACAAGGAAAGATTTTGAATTGCTTAAAAGTCTCTGCTATTTACTGACTGAATCCTCAAAAATATTTTTAAAATATTTGCTGGAAACTGATAGGATCCCTGGAGTCAAGGGGGCTGAAACCGTAACCCTATGGGATGCTGCTGGGTTCTCCAGCGGCAGGATGGCTCCCAGCTCCCATTGAATGACAAGAGAGACAGGGTATCACTTATACCACACAGCTACAGTCCCCTCCTCCCCTGTAAATCCACAGCCCCAGCTCCATCACTCTCAACACAAGTTATTTCCCCATGGTCTGGCTCTGCCAAGAGCCTCCATTGCCTTGGCCTGGAGAGAACAGCATCCCTGACCCCAGCAAAGTCCCCTGCACTGGGATCTCCTGACATGTTTGTGTGTAAAATGGGGTCCAGCTCCTCCCTGGTTAAACATTCTGTCTGAAATGAAATAAAATCCTTCAAAAATACACTAGCCTGCCGGGAGCACACAAATACTCATCCTGCACAGCAGATGCACCAGCAACTGTCTTAATATTTTCCTGTATTAGAGAAATAGTATGAGCACCTCTGATGTACTCAACTTGCCATCTCTAAGCATAAAACAACAGCTGGCCAAGTTTAAAAGCAGCTTTTAACAGGAGAGCTCAGAAATATTGCTCACCAGAGCACTACTGCTTGTTTGTAGTCACAGCTATATTTGTGTAAAAGAAACATGTTTGTTTTTAATGGCAAGGCCCTGTTTTTACTCACTTATTATTTGCATAGTGTTCAGGTCCAGCCTTACTTTGCTGAAGGTGGAAAACCCAGCTGCTGTGTAATCTTTCCTACACTGGCAGTCTTCTCGTCTGCTCCCGTTATACGGACATTCAGTCGGGTTATGCAATCTAAATCAAAAGAAAACCCTTCTACTCATGACCGGAAAATATTGCCATGGAAAACAAAAATATTGCAAAGATTGGGATTAAGGGATTTCTTACCTGTATCCATACACTTCTGAAAAATTCTCTGCATCCCCATTTACAAGGGTCATGTACTCCTTTGGGCTGTCAGTCTGCATCCCAGAGCAATACACCTGGGGGAGAGAAGCCAGAATTTTGTTGGGTATCACGTGCAAAGGGATGGCTGAGAGAACTGAAGGTAGAAAATGCAAGAGGTGGAAGCACACTCAAGGTCCTCTGGCACCTTTGGTAAATGCATTAACTATCAATCTGTGGCTGAAAAGCACCTTTAACGTCTTTCCTTTGACTTGAAGGAAATATTCGCCATCTTCAACGACGCCTTTGAGATTTTTAACATCTTTGCAACTCCTTGGTAATTCACCTGAAACAAAACAGAAATACTTGCAGTCACTGAGCAACTGTACATCGTAATTTCTTTTGTAACTCTATGAAGCATCTAAAGCATCAAAACACCTTGTTTATTTTTAAGAGGTCTCCCTGAAGTGCCTTAGTGCTTAGTTGGATGGCTCCCAATGCTTGGAATTACTGCACATCTCTAGGAGTTTGATGGGAGCAGATGCTGAAGCCATGAGAAAGGCAAAGGAAGGTGCAAACCTGCAGACTTACAGTCATGGACATTGTGACATGTCCTCCTCTCTTCAGGTTTCAGATCCTCATGGCACAAGCTGCTGACCTGGTCATCGTTCGTCAAACACTGCACGGAGCGGTGCATGACTCCAACTCCACAGGTGATGGAGCACTGCAAGACAAAAGACAGAGGTTTATATTTCATCTCCAGGGTTCATGGATCCCAGAAGGACAGAGACAACCCATTTCCCTTGTATCAAGAGACAGCAGCCAAGGCCCCTAGTCCTTGCAAAGTGTTCAAACACAGGCTTAATTTTAATCAAACAAGTAATCCCTTTTATTATTAATCCCTTCATTATTATCATCATCACTAATTATTTCAAGAAGACTACTGAACTTGGCCTAGCACTTAAACACTTTAGAGGATGAAGCAGCATTGGTTAAGGTGAGCCATGCACTCAAGTGAAATTGTTTATTTTTTTTACTAGGAAGGTTGTACAAGAGATGAATGTTCACCAGAAGGCCTGAATGGTAGAAATCCTCTTCTGATGGCTGGGAGACATTGCTTGGGATCATGCTCCCCTTCCACAACTTGATATTTCAGTGCATGAGAACAGCAAATCAGCTCTTTCTACAGGTACCAGGTTAGGCTGCCAAGAAAATATGCTGCTTACCAATTTAAAAATTATTAGCCTAAAGGAGCACACCATGAAGGGGACAATCTTCAATGGCTCATGGTATTCACAACTTGGCGTTTACTCTTTTATCAGGTCCAAATCTATAAAATTTAGTTAAGGAGCTAGGTGGGACTCTTTGTCCATCACAGGTGATGGTATTTTACATGAAACCCCTTTGAAAATCAGAGGTGAGAAGAGTCACGGCACTTGGTAGTCACTGGGACGTTCAGCAGCCCAAAGCTGCCTTGCTCTCTGAAACGGATACTCCTCACAGTGAAGTTGTGCTAATGAGTTGGACATTTTGCACTGAAATTCTGGGGGAAAATACCAATTAATTGAGGCTGAACTCTTCGCTCTAAGTCCTCTGCCCTGACTCACAGGGATGATCTGAAGCTTCCTAAGGGGCAGGAGGAAATTAGGTTTCAAACGGCTCTGCCATTTACTGTGACAGCTCCCACCACATTTTGCTTGACTTGACCCTTGTTGCCTTGTAAAGGTTTGACAAATTCCTACAAATGCCTGCTGGGTTAACAAATCAGATTTATGGGAGAAACACCACATTTCAAAGAATGTCAGAAGCCCAAGGAGTGAAATGTTATCACCCTAACTAAAATCTGATCTTGTAGTTCAGGCCCCAGTGAAGGACTGACACAAATAACTTTATCAGAAAGGTGAAGTTCTTTCCTCCCCCTTGTCCCAGCATTTGTAATAAGTAGGGAAGGAAAATGAAAGAAAAATCCTTTTAGGGCTCAAACTACCAGTGTTTTGGCCTACTGGTGGTTCCCAAGTCTTGCTCACACGCATGGGCAAGTGGGAAGAACGCCAGCTGCCAACCCTCCATCACTCCCTCTACTCTAGTGCAAGGCTTTAAAACCCCTTGTTTTATGGCAATGACCCCACTTTCTGACTAAGCATTCAGCATGATCCTTAACACTGACACAATCTTTGGCTACAACTGACTTTTCATGGAGATTCTTGACTTCGCCCGTGGCTGCTGGGACTCCCCCATACGATGGGGTCCAGTCTGAAGCAGGAGCTGGGGCTGCTGCTGCGTGAGGGTATTAATTGCATTAATTTATACAGCTCTTAAACATTCCCCTGACAAACCTTGAGACCGTGTCCCCTGTAAAAAAAAATAATAAATAGTTTATTCCATTTTTTTTTTTTTGGTTAAAAAAAGAAGTTTGCAGAGCTTACACTTCCCCAGTTGCCAACGCGCCAGGACGCCAAGACGGGGCATTCCCCGAGGTAGCAGGGCTGGATGTTGGGGGGCTGTGTGCCAGGACAGTTGACCATGTTCTGGTACCCGTACTCGTAGTGGTCCTTCCCGGTGTAGATCTCGCTGCAGGACACCAGGCGCTGCCTGTACCCCTTCCCGCAGGTGACGGAGCACTGCAGGCAGAGGAAGCGCCTGTTAACACCGCACACTTTGGGAAAGCTGCCCGGAACAGGGAGGAAAAAGCAGGCTCACCAGCTTCGAACACAGCAAGCTGCTCTGAGGGGTCACCAGAAACTATTTAAGCCATCCGTGGGTATTGTGAGCAGCTACAAGTGGGCTGGCACCCAGCACTGTCTTTGAGCACCCAATTCCTCCCTGTGCTGCCCCTAGAGCTGCTCCAGGCCCCCCTGTTTCAGGTTGACTCCTGAGCATAAGTTATCTCTCTTCACGGGCAAAGAAAGGAACAGGAAATCCTTGGGAATGCAGAAATGCCTCTATTATTTGACTTTTCTTTTTTTTCTACTTTTATTTTCCCCCATTTTTTTCCCCCCTGTGAAGCACAGAGAAACAAAATGATCAAGATTGACCCTGAATTGCAGGTACTTACTTGGCATTTGGCAGCAATTGGAAGAAAGGGATGGTTTTCCTTGTAATTGGAAGACAAACAGTGCTTCTGCCTCCTCACCAAAAGGCTGAGAAGGAGTTGGGGCGAGCTGAGGTCCAGCTCCACAAGCCCTCACCCACCTCCCCATCTTCATGGGCTTGAGAGCTCCCAGGGGTTCACAGGTGGTGGGAGCAGGTAGAGGGTGTTTGGGCAAGGGTAGCCAGGGCTCCAGCTTTCCAGGCACCCTAATATTTCTCTTAGGTAACTACCTAGGAGACCAGGCTGCTCAGGGAAATTCTCAGCTTTCCACGTCTCTCTCCTGTGCTATCTCGGGTGGTTTGTCTCTCCTCCCCCTCAGTCCCAGCATGTTTTCCTTTCCCCCTTTCTTGTTCTTTCTTTTTAATCAGTGCTGTGTCAGCAGCTGCCTTGTCATTTCCCTCTGCTGTTCCTCCAAGTGGAAAGTAATCCTTCACTCACTGCAGAAGGAAACAGGCTGAGATTAACCTGGGTCCTCCCTCACACAGTGCCTGCTGCAAAGAAAACTCAACTATTGTCCTTGCTGAGCCCTCTGCCAGTGCAAGGGTGAATCTGCTGCCTGGGCACCCAGGAAGGACCTGGCCCCATGGTCACATCCAGGCTCACCTTTCCCCAAGGATGCTCACCTGGACCCTCACACAGGAGCTCCCCAGGAGGGGATGGGAATAAACGAAATACATAAATAAATACATGAAATAAAATGGCACAAAACCAAAGAGGGTGCCTGCTGGGTGCGATATGCTTTGGAAGAAAATTGCCTCTAGATATGAGCTAGGACTCTGAGCACGCTGACATTTAGTCTTTAATATCCTGGTCTTCTCCCACATCCCCACTCCTTTCTCTCCAGAAGGGAAATTGCACACAGAAACAAACAAAAAATCACAATTAAACCATGCGGCACTGCCCTGCCACTGTTGATTTGGGTTGCAATATCTCAGCGAGGCCAGCGGCGAGAGGAGGAGAGCACAGCCTGGTGCTGACCAGCGTGGTCCCTGTGTGGGGAGAGAGATGGGAATGGGGACTCACCTCTGACCATTCCCCGGTGATCCAGATGTACTCGCAGGGTGGCAGCCCACAGCTCTCGATCTCGGGGGGCCGCTTGCTGGCATCGCAGTAGCCACTGTTCTGCACCTGCTTGTTCTCATCCACGCAGAACACCTTGCGGTACCGGGACGCCTCCCCACACGTCTTCATGCACTGTTAACATAACAATGGCTCATGCAACCCAGGAGGGACCTCAGCAAATTTATTTGCATCTGGAATGGGTGAGCCCTCCTCCCAGCAGCCTGCGCGAGTGGATGGATCTGTGCCCGATGTTGGCATCTCCCACGGTTATCAATTGGGGGGCAAATTTGAGACCAGGGCCAGGCGCTGTGGGATCATCACTGACAAATCGCTCCCATCCTCTGGAGGTACCAAGCCAAATAGCAGATATAGGGAGAGAGGAGAAACTGAGACAGCAGGTATTCGGATGGGGTGGATGTGGGGTCCGGCTGTGATGGGACCAAGAGATGCAGGGGTGGATATGCTTGGTCAGAAGATGGGGCAAGAGGGAAAGAATGGGGCCAACCCTCATAATTTCAGCCCCTAGTAAATACAGCTGCTTGGAGAATGACAACCCAGCCATGGCCCTTCCAAAATACACACTGTCACACCCTTGGCTCTGGCTGGTGGGGGACCAGCCCCTTCCCTGGTCACTGTCAGTGGGTGAGCAGCAGTGCTCAGCCCTAGCTCAGCACATCTCTGCAACTACTGCAGCAGAGGCAGCCCTATGGGTTTATTCTCTTTTAAACACTATTAACGATACTAAGAGCAACCCCTGCTATCTGAGCACAACTGCTCCCCTGCTTCTGGAGATTTTAAGGACTTGATTCTTTCTCTGCTTGTCTTGGAGAAACCAGCCTGGCTGTGAAGATGTGCTCCTGGGAGTGGGTCTGTGCTCGGAGTGCATCTCACAAAACACACACATAAACCAAAATAAATCAGCGTAAGAGCAGCTGTCTGGATAAAACCCTATTTTCTTAAAGTTATCGCCTGTAATGGACTTCTAACACTTTCAACTAACTGGATTAACAAGGAGAAAAAAAGCATGAAAATAATAATTTTATATAACGTGCAGGAAATGTCTTCCCCTAAGGAAAAGGCTAAGACATTCAATCAGGCTGTCCCTATCTGTACAGAAACACCGTTTGAAGTCACCTAGGCTCGGAGGACCGTGCCAGTTTAATCTAGTTAAGAGTCTCACCCTCCAAACACTGTTCCCAGCCTCCCCAAAGCAGCTCCTGCTCTGCTGGCTGGCCACAGTCAGCAAGATCTCAGTGGGCTCAGCTAATTGCAAAACACAGGCATTGTTAGGCCTCCCTTTCTGTAATTAGCTGTCACAACCAAGACCGCAAATTATCAAAACTTTGAAAAATCAGAACAATCCGTGGCAGGAGCAGCAAACCAGGAAAGCTGCAGCGAGCACAACTTCATGTTGGTCGTAGATATTCAGCAACCGTGCAAAGTGAAGTGGGACAGGGAAGGAAAAGCAGCCCCACAAAGCAGCATTTATTCTGAAGGAATAACTTAGAAGCTCTTAGGCAACAGTCAACATTGCAAAATCCACAGTCTGCCAAAAGACCCCAAGGGCTCCGTGTGCTTTCAACCTTACTTACTCTCTTTAAGTCCTTGGAGTGGAAGCTCCTTCTAGGTCTGTGCTGAAACACAGCGATCCTACGGGGGCTGGAGGAATTTGCTGGAGTGTGATTTCCTCAGAGAGCTATTTGCCCTTCTCTGATACCTCCCTATTATACAAGTAAAATCTGAAAGGGGGTTATTGCATGGGAGCAAGGCATCACGAGCTCTCCATCACCACATGGCTTCTCTGAGTGGCACCTTTCGGAGGCACTGTGAATCCCGACCTTCCTGCTCCCTCCTGACAAAGGGCTCTCTAGCACAGCAGGAGTGGGGCTATGGGATGCTCAAAGATCCCCTTGTCTCTGGTTTGGTGTTCACCAGGCCAGCCTGTGGTCACCAGTGCAGGGTGAACCATTCCAGCTCTCTGCCACTCATGACCAAAGGAGGCACCGTGAAAGGAGTGGGAAGAAACAAAGCTGATGTCACCTCCTCCCCTTTTCCCCTTTTCATGTATATTTAAGCCTAAATTTGAAAAGTACATTGGCTTATGCTTAATCTTAGAAGGATGAATAATCTCCATGCCATGAGCAGGTCTTCTGATATTGGCCATGAAGAGCTATCATACCAAAAGCTCCTCCTCATTTACAATCTTTAGTTGCTGATGAGGGATTGACACTATCAAGCACATGCCAGCCTGCTTTGGGTTTCTTTGCAAACAATGGTCATATGGCCAAATAAACCTGAGCTAGCTCTGCATGTTTTGTCATCACCAGTAATTTAAACTTTGATTATTTGTATTTTTAGTGATAACTGGCATTTAAAATAATCCCCCCGAGATATTAAATACAGCTCAATGACAGTGAGACCATCATAAAACAAATCAAAGAGAAACACTGCAGAGGTTCCAATCGGCCACCCCAAGGTTATAAAATATTTTTCACATAGGAAGTGGACAGTTCAGCTAGCAAGGAAAGGTTGTTTTTCCTTTTAACATGGTGACAGATTTCGTATGAAATCTCATGTTCTAAATCTTGCATAAAACAGCAGGGCCAGGGGATAACAGCCGTTAATAGCAAGAGCTGAAAAACAGGTCAAGCATTTGACAATATCTGTCTCTTTTGCCTCATTTCCCAAATTTTGAACTATTTTCCTGGCAGTTCAAATTAAGACCATTTCAAGCACTTCTGCAACTGTTTTAGAAGAGAAATAGTAATAATTAAAAAAACCCCAAAGGTATTGCTTTGTGAAAGCATTAATTGTTTTCCTTTTCTTTTTCTCAAATCAAAATCTGACACAGAGATGAAACAAAACCCCATGCCATGAACACTCAGACATGCCTTGGGTAACTCCACAATCCAAATCAGGCAAGGATGACACAATTTCCCCCCAAACAGCAAATGTCAAAGATTCAAGCATTGCTGCTTCCCAAGCTGCGCATGGGCCTTCCACAGCAGCTCATATTAAAAAAACAACAGCCCTTCTCTCTCCCAGGTTTTCATTTTTCTTTGTCCAGGTTTTACTTTGACATTAGCAAGGCAGTTTCTATTGGCTTTCTTCTCCCTAGTGTGGGCACTGGGAACAGCTAATTAATGGTGGTACACCAATAGTGCAATAAACAGTTTCCAGTAAGTTCCCTATTCCTTTTCATTGGCAAGACCAACTTTTTTTCTAACTAACAACAACAAAAAGGAACAATAAAAAACACCCTCTCGACAGATTCCCTTTAAAGATAAGAAATCAAGAACAAGACAGCACTGGGATGTTATTTTACATCCTGCTTCTCATGTCAATTAGGGTCCATTGCTGTTCTCCGCTCAGAGAATACTAATGCAGTCTGTGCCTCCTCACTATAAATAACATGCAGCCAATACTTATGGCTGGGGAGAAGGAGTTATTACTTTTTTTCACCAGGTACATCAGAACAAAATAAGAAGTGCTTGATAAAAGAACTGCTTGGAGTCAGCCACAGGGCGAACTCATATTGGGCATCTCCTGCAGGGTTCTCTTAATGGTTAGTTATAGGTGAGGAAACTTCCAGCCCACCCCCCTAGGGAAGCTGCCCTGAGGAAAAAAAAATAAATCTCCATAAAACATTAAAAAATTCCCAGTGCAACAGGGAGACCTGGAAAACTTAGGAAAACATCAGCGTCCACCTCCCACCAAGGGCTTGGCAGGGTGAGGACAGGCAGGGGCCTCTTGCTGCTGGCTTGAAAAGTTGCAAGAATAAGGGAGAAGAGGTGAAATGATGGGGCAGGAGCCTTGGCTTTTCAGGGATAATTACACTGTCGGGTAGGGACTGCAACTGCATGCTGTTTGGTGACCTACTTTATTGCCTGTAAATTTATTAGCTGAAGAAATTTAATGGGCTCTGTAAAAACAAAAGTTCACTGCAAGGAATTTGCCGGAGCCCCCTCAGCCATTCCCATGTTTCTCTTCCCAGCCGGGATGTTTCCATCGGGTACCACTGCGTGGTCAGCTCTGCTTTGCCTCTTGCTGCATCCCATCACACCTCGGCTGCCTGCAGCCTGGGGTGCTCTGTGCAGTCATGAGCCAAGAACGAGCTCGTGGGGAAGGAAGGATTGAGAGGGAAGCATGCCCTGCCTTAACCTGGAATTTTTTTCTTGCTGCAGCGCAGCCTCTGCATGTGTTAAATGCTTTTGCTCTCATCAGTAAATTTGCTTTTCTTCTCCTCTTTTTCTTTCTTTCCCTTTTTTTTTAGTGACAGAGTAAAGACAGGCTCTGGAAGTGTCTGCAAACACCAAGACTTTGAGCAGGAAGCTGGTGGTACCTCCCCATCTTTTATTACCAGATCAGGAGACTCTGCTTTGCATTTACACAGCAGCTCCTTCACACTGTCTCTGCTGGGCAAGGGTGTTTCTGCCCTTCTCTATCTCCTGCATGCCCATGGAGGGCCCATGATGGGCAATCCCCTTCTCCCTGCATGACAAGGACACCCTCTCCATGGGAGTGGTGGCCTCTCCCACGGGCTGTGCACTGCCAGATACTTCTCCCCTGAGCTGGCAGCTCCATCACCTTTCCCATTTCCAAGGCTGGCAGTCCCTGCATCACAAGGAAGAGGGTGGGACAGTGGAACAGGGATAGAGGAGAACTGAGGCAGAACCCTCTTACCCAGGGATGGCTGGAAATGGAATGAAACCAGAAGGAAAACAATAATTTTGGTGCCTGGTCTGAACACTCTCTGCCATAACCTGTTGTGCACTCAAAGCCTGCTGAAAATAATCCCAGCCAACAGGAGGGCTCCTCCTAGACCCCCTTCTCCTGCTCAGAGTCCCCTTGTCCTCCTGCTACCCCCAGACTTGGGACCATCCATCTCCCACACTGCAGGCAAGTCTGAGTCACTCCCTGAACCACTGGAGCAGCAGCTTTATTCCCTGCTCCAGCCTAAGGGGCTGGTTTTGCTGGGAACTGATCCCTGTCACTTGGAAGAGCACCATCTCCTATAGGAGATCTCATCCCAGTGCTGCTCATGGCTTGGCAAAAAGCATGGACTGGGAACTCGGCAAAAGGAGAGAGCTGGGGTAGCGGGGCAGGAAATTGGGAGTTACGGATGTTCCCCAGTTCCTTCAGGCACTGGGTTCACTGCTGGAGCAGCACACAGGGCTTGGTCCGAGGGGGGGTAGTGCTCAGCCTACAAGAACAGACCCAAACTCGCCCTGCCCCAAACCTGCTCCACATTTGCATAGGTCCCAGCCAAACACAGGGCAGCGCAAAGCGATAAATTAACCCTAGGGAGGGATTTCTCAGCTCCCCCTTCCAGGCAGCACACGCATGAGCGTTTCCTCTGCTTTTTTTTTTTGGCAAGCCTGGGTTGCAACCCCAACACCCCGAGCCTGCGGCAGTGACCTCCAGCATCATCAGCCCCCCAGGTCCCCAGCATCATCCCGAGCTGCACGCTCGAGAGCACAAGTGATGTGACCCCGGGGGAGGGCACCCCACTTACCGCCTGCCACTCGCCGGCTGCCCAGCGGTGCGTGGGGCACTCGGGGAGGTGACAATCCCGCTGGAGAGGGGGACGGATGGCCGGGTCGCACTCTGCCTCCTCGGCTGCCTTCGAGGTGCTGCTGTGGCAGTGCACGGCGCGCCGCTGGACACCCCGGCCGCAGGACACCGAGCACTGGAGGAAAGGACAAAAGGTGAGTGGTGGTCCCCGTCGCAGCCGTCACGGTGAGTTCCTGGGGTTCAGCCCCTGCTCGGGCTCAGTGACAGTGATAGCAATGCTCTAACGCCAGCGTTTAAACTTCCAGGTGAGGCTTTTCATTGCACGAGGGAAATTTTTTGCAAGGGCAGAGCAGGCAGACTGAAATCCCAGCTCCGCTGAAGCCAGCAGGAATTTTTGCCGTTGGCTTCAGTGGGGACAGGATTTCCCAGACAGAATTTATATTGGAAAACTCTGGAGATAGCAGCACCGCTAAACCATCGCAACATGCCAGAAGCAGCAAGGCTCTGCGTGTTACTTCTCAGGCACTCGGCTCAAAAAAGTAATATTTTGAGATATAACAAATGCCACAAGTGTTACTGGAGTGGATTTTAATGAAAAGCAAACTTGAAATAGACAGAAGAAAGTCTGCAGCAGTAGAGAGGCAAAGGTACAATACGGCTGGGATTTCTTTCAGCACGCATCTAAACATGCACATGAACACAAGCCAGGGCATACTGTTAGCTTGTGAAAACAAATGTCTTTTTTATATTAACTGCATTTCACATTTTGTTCATTACACTGTGGGCACATTTCTCCCTGCTTCTGGGCACAGCAAGAAAAGCCTGAATTTCTCTGTTTCTCAGACATCTTCAAGCTATCATCTACACTACAATGCTTTTAACAGCTTGTTTTTTCATTCACGCAACATTTCTTAGTGTTGTGACTGCACCCTGTAATATGTTTAGCAGTACTTAAGTGTCCCTCTGGTGTGGATTCTGCCTTGCTAGATCTTAAAGTACATGATATAGATTTGGGATAGAAAGAATTTATAGAAGAAAGCATGTAAAAATCAAAGGCATGCATTTAAAGTGCAGCTATTATGATTAGCTATTTACTGATTTAACCATTAATATAAACAATCTTATTAATATGTCAGGAACTAAGAAAACAAGTTTACAGCCAGTTGTTTCAATACCTGTACAAATGAGCCTTCTTAAGGCAGGGAATTAAGCAGTGCCTAACGGGGAAGCAATTCTCCCTTCTGCAAAGTATTGCTCTGTAACACGCTGCTTGCTTTACTATCCAAACGTCCCATAAAGCCAAGAGGGCCAAAGAAAAGCCTACTGTGAATAGATTTGTAAGAAGGTGGGAGGTTTTTTGCATAACTTTTGAAAGTAGCAGTTGATTTCTGTCACCGGGGATGCAAATGTTTCCCATATGCTGTGCTGGCCCACCGTGATTAACGGCGCTGTTTGTCCTACGCATTCCATAGGGGACAATTAAACTGAAGAATGGCAACAAACTTGGAGAAACATATACACCAGCATGCATACCATGCTCTAAAATGTCTTTTGGGTTGCATTTATTTACCCATCTAGAAAGCACATGCCTGGGTGTGTTATGATAAGGGAGCGCAAGTCACGCCGTGGCTCTTTCACAGGGGGGGCTGTGCTGTGTGTGACAGCCAGGCAGAGCAGGTCTGGGGAACAGGAGGCATAAGCCCATGAGGATAAATGCTGCACCCCGACCAAATCAGTGGGAACACTCACAGTGGGGGACCAAGCCCCCCACAGACCCCAGGCCAGGTCTGCCGTGTTCTGGACCGTCCCTTGGAAGAGATTTGAACCTCCCTCCTGCGAGCAAGCAAGCAAGCAAGGAGATTTTTCTTGGGCTGATTAAAAGAGTAAATGTAGAGGAGGCTTTTCTGAGCTAAACAGCCTTCCTAAATGCACTTGGTGGCCAGACAACCAGGGCGGCCGTGGTGCGACCCAGGCACAGCACGGCAGGTAGGAACACCAGTGTGGCCCCAGCTGAGAAGATGAAGCTGCAGATGAGCCCAGACCTGGGGCTCAGGAGGGCTGTGGGGGGCTGACCTGGCACACCAGGGTATTGCCACTGCTGGAGCCCGGAGCCTGGCAGAGGAGGGGGCAATTGCTGCATCCCACTTGGGAGAAAGTTGGTGAGCTGGGGCCACGGGAGTTCTCTCAGCAGATGGAGGCATCTCCTTCTCTGGGGTGCTTCCTCCCAGTGCCTGTCCTGTAGCATCAGTACTGCTGTGGCTCTGGCTGCAGTTAGGGCTGGCTCCAAAATAACACCATTATGCTCTATTACAGAGGCAAGGAAAGGTGGGGTTTTACACCATTTTCATCCTGGCTATTTTAACCCGGAATACCAGTCAGCCAACCTCGGTCTGCCTTGAGGAAATACAGCTGGCTGAACTGCCAGAAGATACTCAGTTTTGGGGCAGCCAACTTTTGCTGTACTTATATATTCCCCTATGGAATTCCATGAGCCAGGCAGCCTGTTTGTCCTTTCTCTAGAGTCTATATGTTATCCCAGGAGCGCTCCTTTCTCCGCTGGGAAAGTCAATCACCAAGCTGCCGAGCGCCAGCTCAGCTATGGAGAAGCTCTACCTGATGCACTACCTGTGTGTTTAGACAGAGCTGGATTTCAGCCTGTAGCTGAAATATGTAAATACCAGACAGCAGGATAAACATCAGCATTTTTGCTAAGTGAAAGGTAAATCGCCATAATTGATATTACTTAGGAGATGCAAACACATTAAATCTGACATTTTAGTGCAGACACAAGCACACTTAAAACTTGAAGAAAAAGCCTTTTCTTCCTTTCTGGTTATTACAGATATATTAAAAATACTTTGCTGCCAGATAGTGAATTCATAACAATCTAGGAAAGAATTACCTGGCCACTGAATAAAATACATGTACAGAGAAAAAAGAATTGGGAGCAAGCATTTGGGATTCATTTCATTTCAGCTGGCTGGGATGCATTTTTAACCATTCCTGTATTTATTAATCCTGAATTTTTTTAATCATTCCTTCTCCCAAAAGGAAAAGAAAAAAACCTGAAAGGCACATGCAGCTGGTCCTGTGCATATACGGTGACAAGGCAGGCACACTTTCATGGGAAAACCTTGCCTCACTTCTCATGCAGACTTCTGCTGGTTTACTCAGGACAAAAGGCAGCTCAGCTTTGGGATTATCTTTCAGAGGCAATTACACCTTCAGAGAGCTTTTTTTGATAGTATCTAAGTGCAAACTGATCATGGCTCCCTATTTTCCACAGTGTCATGGGGGATGGAGAAGGTGACATGGAGTTCCCATGCCCGTTTAGATCCTCACCCATCAGGTACTCATAGTGCCAAACCCCTGCCTGTTTCGTAATCTTAATGAGAATTTCAGGACCTAAATCCACCTCAGCTCTGAGGCATTACATCTTTTGCAGAGCTGTGCAAGCCCTGTGCACCTCTCTCAGGGACGGCCGTGGCCGGTGCTCCAAAAGTCTGACAGTCCCAGCTCTTCACCTGTCACTGGCAAAGAAACATTGCCAGAATGAGCGAGGATCAGGACGCAAGGAGACCATGTCAGAGCATTTCATGTGGCTTTAAAAAGCCCAGTTTGATATTGCAGAATGGGTGTTTCCACTCCTTTATTTTTTTCCCAAGCAAGATCCTGGCTGGCTGAGCGCATACAGCACCAGGGATGGGCTGTGGAGCTACCCCACATACTGGAAATTCTTAAATCTTATCATTAGCATACAAATATTCCTTAATTGCCCAGTCACAAGAGATTACCTCAGGCCATAAATCACCCCATCCTCCTATTAACTTGGGTTTCTTTCTCCACTTGCATAAAATCAACTCCGATCATGCAGTGGAATGTTGGGAATTTTAAAACACTTTTATCAATTAACGTTAGTGTATTTTAATGCAATCGACAGACCATTATATTATTATGTTTACAACTATTAGCTGTAAAAAATTGGTTTCAGGAGCAGTTACTTTAAATAAGGTGCAAATCAGATACGACAAGGTTATCTAATAGCCCAGAGGTTCTTTTTTTTCAGTCTAGCTTCCTGTACAAGATGGAGGTTTCAGTCCTGCAGGTAATTAAAGGTAAAAATATTGATGCAATCTCCAATATGGGAGCATTTCACAGGGCTATATGGGTGCTCCCAGCCATACCTTGGGTAAAGAACCCAGACCTCAGTTATTGAGCCTTCACAGTGAATGCACACTTAGCCCTTTACACACACAGTGGCAAATACTCCTGTCCCATGAATTCAAAGGTAAGCATTAAAAAAAGATAATACAAGTTTCAAAACAATCACAATAGAATATCAAAGGGTTTACTCTCTTTTTTAATAGTCGACATTAACCAGCAGTATGCTGTCCCAGTGCTAACATTTGCTCGTGTGCCTGTAGAGATGTTAATGGCTTATCTTTCAGGAAACTTGCATACAGTGAGAACTGGCGTTTTGTACCTTAATTTGGAAGACAGACCACCAGAGAACATGATGTTTTACAAGTTAGCAGTTAATTTAATTTGGGATTTTCAATAATTCTGCTGATTAGCACACTAATGAGGTAGAGGGGAAAGGGAGGTTCAGAGATAAAAATATGATGCAGCAGATTCAGGGTAATGACAAAGATATTTTCAGGAAAACAAGGATTCAAGGTATGCTTCCAGGAAACAAGGTGCTTAAGAGCTCCAAGCACCTTCATATTTACAGCAGCCTCTGCTCTATGCACCAGTGTCTGGCTTTTTAATGACGCAAAATCAAGTGACGAGCTTGTTAAGAAACAAAAGGTAGTGAAAAGTATTTTTAATTAACAACTCTGATTGTTCTTTAGGCTTTCCCAGGAAGCTGATAATAAAATTAATTTCAAATTTCTCAAAACTAAGGAAGATTTTGCTTGGGTTGTGACATAGTTAAATAATAACAATACTAAAAACATGAATAAATTCTCTTTAATGTGATGTACTAATGCATTTTCTAGCAGAAACTGAATATATACAACAAAGAACTGGCTTTCAGATAGACAACAAAAGCAAGTTGCCATGTTTTCAGCTGGTACAAATCAGTGCTGCTCCACTGCTATCCATATGAAGCTACACTGATCTACAGTGCCTGAGAATCTGGCCCAAAACTTTTACCCTTGAAAAATTCAAGAGGATAGAAGTGATGGGAAAACCAGCTTCTAACCAATCTGATGGAGGAAGAATATCAAAGGGTGCAAAAGAGTATACAACGTGTCTCACCTGTCCCCAGTCTCCTGCTTTCCACTTCGGACATCTGCCCCCTCTGCATTTCTTTTGCATATTGGGCTTAGCAAGGTGCTTGCAATAATCTTCTTCTACATGCCTCCCTTCCTTTGACAAACAGTACACATTGCGGTGCTTTTGGCCCCTTCCACAGGAGACAGAACACTGTAAATATAAAGTAACAACAGATCAGCTTTCATGCAGGGCTGTCTACGTGGTTATACATGGGCCATGGCTACCCAGGGCATTTTCTTTTAATTGGACCAAAAAGCACATCCCCAGGTCCCCAGCAGCCTACACAAAAATTGAGGGGGATACAGAAGGGTAGAATTTAACTGCTGAAAATGCTCCTATTTGTACTTAATATTGCAATGATATTCTTGGTTGAAGACCTCAAAATGCCAATATCAAAATAGAGAAAGCAACTGACATTCAGCAGGAATAACAGGCTGGATTCCTGGCATTGCTCCAGTGGTTTCAAAGGAGCAGAGTCATCTTACAGGGAACGAGGCAGGAGCCCTCAGTATCTACTCAGAAGAACTTGAACCATTTCCATTTACCTTGGTACAAAGGGAGGTCAAATGTTGGTAAATAAGGAGAGTAAAGTGCAATATACACCTTCACTGAGGGAAATAACTGCACTAAGGACAAGGCAGAAGAGAAAAATGTGGTCTTTCCATGTCCTTGGTATTAAAAGCTCATGTTTGTTTTAGCAGTGTTGATTTATATATTTTTCTTTTAACTAAACAGACTGAAACCAGGTCATGCTCATCCTTAAGATTTATGCATTTTGAAAACAACTCAGAAGGTGGCAAGAAGGCAGGGCCCGAAGAATCAAAGCAAAAAGCAAATCAGCAGGTATGTTAGCTGTGAGCTTTGTAGTGAAGCAACTAATTTCAACCTCCCTCTGCAGGTTCACTGAACTTTTTCAAATGTGACCACTTCTGGCATGCAAACCCCAAGCAACTTCACTTTGATTTCAGATTAGTCTCCTCCAAAAGATTTAGGAATCAAAGGGGTTTGGAATCATGACAAGAATTTAATATGACAGTTTCGTGTAGAACAAGCCTCTTACTCAGCATGATGCACCCAGAGACTCAGCTTCAATTTCTTCATTACATGTTACGCAAGTCATTACATGCTATGTCATAAGCATCCTGGTTTAATCCTTGAGCACAAACACACTGGTTCAACCATCTCTCAATATAAAATGTCCTGCTTTCTTTTCAGAGATGAGGCTTCTTCCTCCGTCTTGGAACCACTCCATCAGTATATTTCCTAAGAAATAAATTACAGCCCAAGCTCTTCCCAGTCTCTGAATACATTTGAAGCCTAAAAGACTACAATTTATCTATGTTGCAGCTCTAGAAGATCCATTAGAATAGAAATTGGCATATGCATTGACAGCTGCGATTATTTTAAATTACAGCACTACATCCAAATTGTTCAGCCCATGTTGTGTTAAGAGGCACACAAAGAACCAGCGAGAGAGCAGTAACTTGCTCCAAAATGGTAAAGTTTGGACCAATGTGGAGAGAGATGGATGTAACTCATAAGATTAGATGGTGCTGCTTAAAAGTTTGCATAAGTGATGTTCCAAAAAACATTGTTTTCCTGCTACAAAACCATTACGGATAGACAGAAGGTGGCTGAGGTCCCTCTGATCAGCAGAGTTTAGGGGCCATTAATGATGCTCCTTGGTGAGAGGCAGGAAGCCAGGTGACCCTGCAGCAGGGATGGCCACCTACGAGTTTTCCTGTGCCCAGCTCCCCTTTCAAGATAGGTCAAAAACTCCAAAACCCAACATTCAACCTTGCACTGAGAAACAGAGGAAATGCTGTCCCTTGTTCTAAAACAAGACTTTCACGAGGCACCCAGATTGATAAACTTCACTTTTTTTTTCTTTAGTATCAACAGAAGGAAGATTGAGTTAATGTTATCCTATTTTTATTATAAGCCCTCAAATTTCATCAGAAGTTCATTTTTTCATTCTTTCTATATCTCTCCCCAGGCAATGAACATCAGCAGTATGAAGGAAATGTCAAATCCTACCAAACCCAGTTGTAAAATTCTAATACTTTCATCCATTTACTATCTTTGGACTAAAGACCAACTCTGATAACTTAGCAAAAATTTGAGCACACTTCAGGAAGAGCTCTCCATGCAGGTTGATGCCACTTTACTGTGACAGCCAAAGCTAAAAAGTAAATTCACACATTTGATCAGAATCCTCTCTTGCCTCACATCCCAAGGTGGTACAGCAAAAAGCATCTTTAATCCATAAATACATTGGATCCACTACTTATTCTAAACGAAGAATGAACACATTGTGCAACAAGGCAAGGACATTTCTGGGGACCTGAAGCTGGTTGATAAATATTTGATCTCACAAATGATGTGGTGCTAGTCATTTCCAAAATTGTTATCTCTCTTCTACAAGTTGCTTAACTTTGGCGTGGAGCCTGGCTCTGATATTTATCTCACCATCAAGCAAGGCTGCATGCATACCTCAGTGCATGCAGAGGTTGAGGCATAATTTGCCTTATTTTGTTAATACTTATATGTAATTCCCAAGATGCTGGAATTAATCAATTTCTATGTCTGTCTTTAATCTAAATCAAAGTTAGGCAGCTGTGTGTTTTTAGATCTAAACCACCCATTTGCTTTCATGTACACGTGAGTTATGATCTCATTTGCACTGACAAAAAATAGAGGTTGAATACTCTAATGTAACCAAGTATCAGAGAATGAAAATTCATTTGCAAAGAGCCTACTTCACAACTGCCTTCTAATTCGACTCAGGTATTTCCAACTTTCATTTGGCACGTAGACTTTAAGCATATGTGAGCCACATGCAGAAAATAATTTAATAGTGGGTTTCATCTCCATGCCACATGACGTAGGGAGGTACATACACCTAGCTGCAGCCATCAGCCTCGTCATTTCCTTCAGACCTTGGAGAAACTTTGACTTTCTTTGGCAGGATTCTTCATCACTGCAAATGCTGCTGCCCACTTATGGTATCTATCAATAAAAGTGCCATTGTGAGGTAAGATTTGACCTTGACTTCTTGAAAACGTTTGAAATCCCAGATAAAACCACTCCTTTCATATTCCTCTTTCTTTTTCTTGATTCCTTTCCTATCCCCCACCTCCCGTAGAAAACACCTCAAAGTACTGGGGATGGATGGGTCGCTCTCTGTGGAATAGCAACCTCATCCAAGGCTCTTTAAAGTCAACAGAAAGACTTGTACTGGTTTTAATCGCCTCTGGATCCAGCTCTGAAGGTATAGCCAAGGTATTGTATTGACTTTTTTCATTCACCAGCTTCCTAGAGTCGAGAATCCCATGCACTTGGGCATGCCCATGGTCAACCCACCTCTGCCTCCCATCAAGCATTTGAAAACATGTCTCTGAAATGCTGCTTCCAGCCTGTGGTAGAGGCACAGCAACAAATAGCACCCCTGGGTGAACCTGGAAGGATAGCCAGGCATGGAGGATGGTGGGAAAACAACACATTGTGTTGTTCCTTAAAAAATAAAAGACAGGATAATTGTGGCCCATAAAATAGCAGAGAAGTACTATTTCAGAAAATCAGCTACAGCCATTACACGAAACACTCTAAGAAACCTTCTTCTTGTTATTATCTTTATTATCTCCTAAAACTACCACAGTCACACCTGGTGCTTTGCACAGAGAATAAGAACAAAAGGACTTTCCCAATAGCATTAGGATCAAAGCATTTGAGCACAGATTTAAGGGTATTACGTTTATTGCATTATTAGTTTTGTTAATGTGCCAAGAACCAGGGACTGGCATGCTGCTGATTTTTTCAAATAACTACACTGCCTAGATTAAATAAATGCAAGAAAAAAGTTTGAATAAATATGACAAAAATATTTCCATATCAACTGTTTCCAGAAAGGTCAGAACACGACGTTAAATCTCTCCTGCAATGCATCGCTCTGCTCCAGCACAGCAGCAAGCTTGTGTTTTTGTTTCCACAGAAATTTGTTTTCTGTTTCAGAGTTCAGGAATGACAAAGATCATCCTGTTTTACCAAGTAAGTGCAAATTGCTTTAAACTGTGGAGTCTCCTTCGCTGGAGACATTCAAACCCTGCCTGGATGCGTTCCTGTGTGATGTACTCTAGGTGACCCTGCTCTGGCAGGGGGGTTGGACTAGATGATACTTTGAGGTCCCTTCCAACCCCTAGGATTCTGTGATTCTGTGAAACTAACCCTAGATGCATTCCCTGCTGTGACATTCTGGAAGGTGATGGTATATCTTGTTCAGTACGACCTCTCTAACATAGGAAGGCTGCTACTCGATTCACCTGGCTGGTAGCAGGTAAAAAACAGAATATGTACCCCAAAAGTTCTTAGAACTTTTTACAGAATTTCTGGCTGGTTGGGCCCAAGTTCTGACCCTTCTGCAGGAGACCATAACCTGCTCTTCTGCAGTGGGAGCTTGCGTCACAGCCGTGCCATGGCCAGGCTGGGAGCAAGGTCGGTGTGGTTCCAAAAGGACTCAACAACCCTGGGCACAAATAAGCAAATCTTGGTGAAAAGAAAGAGGCAGCACAGAGCAGGCAAGACCCATGGAGCAGCACCACTTCTCATTGACTTTCTGCACTGAACAGGCTGCTCTACACTGGGCAGAAAAGCAAACCATGAATGAGAATCTGGGGACATTCTCCTCCAAAAGTGAAAAGTTTCCCAAAATGCTGTCAGACCACTTTTCCAGGCCCCCCATGCATCAGCCAACGATTTGGGAGGTATTTGAGATAATGAATGCAAGCTGTGGTGATCACCAAATTAACTCCTAAAGATAGGTATGTTCCGATAGCTCACCAAGGGCAGGGCTGGGAAGAATTAGACTAAAAACGGCTTTATCAGATTCTGCCAGGAGCAACTTTTTGGAGGAAATTAAAATCAATCCTTGTTGGTTTAGATTTCCACACGTTAAGGATTATATGGAAAGTGAGCTCCCGCAAGTAAGCCCGTGTTCATCCTTTCCAACCGTCCGAGCTGAAACATGTGCAGGATGAAATAAAGCAGAAAAACAACAGAGCCCTCCAATGCTTTACACCCCCTTTCCATGAGGGGTCGTGCTCCTGGATGGCAGCAAACCTCTCCAGTGGCACACAGAGCCCAACCATGCATCCTCAGAGTGACATTTCAGCCTCCTATTAGAACATATCAGCTCTTACTATAACTGACACCACTGCTATCAGATGCTGAAACCACAGCCCTGTGGCATCTGTACCTCTGAAGTCTCCCGAGCACAGAGGACATCAGAAGACACCGTCAAGGAAAGCCCAGATCGTTCCTCACCAGCTGAACCTTTACTCGAAGCCTTAAAAGGCTTGAGCCTTTGTGCATCATCCAACAACAGAGGCTCTGTGGCATCCAAACTAACTTCATTAGCTTCACAGCAGCAAGGTAATTTAGCAGGTAACTCCCTTGGCTTCAGTGAGACTAGCAAAGCTGTAAGAGGGGGCCATCCATACCTTCACGCACACAACTGCTGAGAGCACCTGGTCATGGTGATTTTAGCTGGTACAAGGCTAGAAAACACATTTGATTTTTGTACATTTAAAAGGGAAGAGTGGACTCTATGTCCAAGGGAGGGCAACTGGACAAGAGGCGTGAACACAACAAACCAAAGCACTGCACTGCAGTTTGGAAAAAGCTTTAGAAATGCTTAATCCGTGCTGACTTCCCAGAGAAGTGGGGGGACTGAAAAAAAAAAGACATGAACATTAGGGATTTTGGAGTGTATAGTCCAAGTATATCTGTGAGCATTGTCCAGAACCGCTGTGGAAACATCCCAAGGAGCCCTCCCAGAGCTGTAGGGCAGCCCTTGGCAGGCACAAGAGCAGGCTTTATCCCAGTGTCCCCAAGGAGTGCTCCTTGCCCCAGGCACTGGTGAGAGGGAACATCTATGCTGGCTCGCCCTGGCTCTGCAGCACATGCTGGGTCTCTGTCCTCTGCCTGCTCTGCCCTCAGCTCTGCAGCAGGAGCACATATTTTCCCAAGTGATTCTTTGCAAAAGAAAGAAATAAAACAATCCACTAAACTTTGACCTTCCCACTGCCAAACCAAGCTGCAGAGACTGGCGAGGGACCTGGGATGATATCTCATAACACCTTAAAAGAAAAAAGAAAAAAAGGGGGAATTCCTCAGAAAAAGGTGCAACTTGATGTGTTGCTGCAGCAGAAAGAAGACACTGGTGTGAAGCCCGTTCCTCCAGCAGCACAGACTGCCCTGGAGGAAAGGATGCTCTTGGCTGAAGGCTCTTAACTCTTGCAAGATTTAAGGCCCCGAGCACTTGAATCAATAATCAATATCAAAATCAAAAATCAGTAATTTCCCTGAGCTGGGAAACCTCTACTTGAGGCAGAAAAGCAGGTAACTGCAGCAGGAGGAGAAGCCATGCATCTCCTCTTCAACAGCATCCACCTGCTAAGCAGCACCTTCTCCCACTCTTTCACCTCCCCTGTTGTTACATCCCACAGAAAGACTTCACTGGGTGCAGAAAGCAGCAGGGCTGTGAACACACAAAGCTGCCTTAAAAGCTGTGTCCCTGCCCTGCTCCATGCTATTGAACTTGAGCAACAGACAAGCAAAAGTCCCCAAATAGCCACTGCAGGTCTCCCTGCTGAAGGAGGCATTAGATGGCATTTCCTCAAACTGGGAGGAGATGTGTGAGCTACCCAAGGATGCTGGTATAATGGGATATAGAAGGCACTGATGAAGCCTATTTTCCATGCCGTGGCACTTTTAAGAGAGTAACAATTGAAGCAGCAAGCAGCCCATGCTAACTGACACTTCATACCTTCAGTGACCAGTTGCATTATAACACCATTTAGAAGTCCCATTCAAGATCGAGATTTCTCCGAGTTGGATGGAGTGAAACACAAAGTAAAGAGCTCTCCAAGGAATGTCAGCCCTATTCTATTGCACAGGTGTGCATCACACCGGGGGGTTGTAGGAGCACTGGGCTGCTTCTTGTTCCATGGTTTTATAAAGAAAAATTTTGGCTTAATGCTTTAGAGACCAAACACTCTCAGCCTGCTATGGTCTAGGGCATCAGACAGATTTTCATCTGTGCTGCTGGCTCACTCACCTCCCCTGTGAGCTAGTAAAAATTAAAATATAAATAGAGCATTAAGTGCCTTTGGAACAAGACTGACTACATCATTTTTCCTTAATGACTACACAAATCAGTCACCAGGAAAGTTAGAACATGGTAAATGTCTTTGTGCTTAGCGTCCCTCATCATCACACGTCCTTGTCTCTAAATGCTGCACTCCCTAGGACCTGAGCAACAGCTATTAGTGCAGTTTGGGGTATCCAGTGTGAATGTGGAATGTGGGAAAAAATGCACGCACACCTCCCAATGCTCAGCTCAGGGATCTGCCTGGAGATGCTGAACTTCACAGCTCATCCCTGAAAGCATGTTACAGCTCTAATGTGTCTCCTGCAGCCTGACGCAGATTTCAATTACTGCACTCCGAGCCAGTGCTTTGGGAGACAAATGTTCCCAGCCATTGCCCTTTTATTTATTGCTTTATTTCTCCTCTGTGTGTGTGTGATCGTGTGCATGTGTGCGTGCATAGGAGGTCTGCAGGTTTTACAAAGCCAGCAGCCATGGATGGGCCAACTGAGCCACGGAGACCAAAGCCAGTCATGGCTGAACAGCAGTCCCACCACCTCCTGTTCAAGTCCAGGCTAGCTGTGCACAGCCTAGAAAATGAGCATCTCATTGAGAAAATATGTAAGAGGGGAGGTGTAAAAAGGCAGCCACTGAGGCACACCACATGCAGCCAAGTAGACACTGTGTTTCTCAGTATTCCCTCCCAGCCATCACCTCCTCTTTTTTGCAGGGTTTCACTGCCTATGCACTTTAGGCTGCCACATACCATGCCTGGGGGAGCTGCTGGCAGGGGCCGAGGAGACTCTTGTTTACTTTGGGAGCAGAAAGTAAACATTTTACAGCAAGTTAGGACAGAAGCATGGGTTGGACTTCAGATGGTAAGAAACATCAGTGACTACTAATGGAGTTCCCTGCTCTGACTGCAAAAGTGCATTGGGGAAAAGATGCAGCATCCAGGGGTGGGGGAAAAAGAAGAGTTGCAAGATACAGGAAAATAACCTGCCTGAGTCCAGCTCACCTCTATCCTGGCAGTGGTAACAGGAGAGGCTGTTGAAGGCGAGCAGATGAGACTGGCTCTCTTCTGAAGGTCCTTACCCTGGCACTTACCCAGCATTCAGGCCCTGGATTAGGGCAGTGAGAGGGGATACTCCTGCTCAGTCCTTTTACTTCTTCATCAGACTAAAAGACACTAGATTTAACCACTGGGTCAGATCACAACGGGTGCAAAGACTAACGGGAGGAGTGTGGGTTGAGACAGCTGAGCATTAAGTTGCAGGAAAGCCCTGCAAGGAGCTGATCCAGCAAAGCACTGAAGTGCAGGCTTAGTGCTAAGCACACAGTGCTGCAGGGTGGTCCCTCACCTGCAGTGTTGCAGACAGGCTTCAGTGGTTGTTCTCCTGCTCATGGGAGCATCAGCATTAGCAACCAAGAGACAGCAGAACCAACTGCAAAAGTATACCTGTATAGCTCTCCTTATTTAAGGAGAAACAGAAGTGGCACTTGAAGATGTATGGTGATGATACAAACACCAAAAAATGGAAAGGAAAATAAAACCCAAGATTTTGGAGTAGCAAGAGAGGACTTCAAGTGATGTTCCTCTGCCAGGCAACTGGGCACCACTGGCTTCACCCACCTGTAACCAGCTTAGAGCTGTGGCTCTGAGTGTCAGCAGGGACGGTGGGCACTGAGCTGGTGGAAGAGCTGCAGGAGCATCCATTACCCCTGCCCCAGAGGAGCAATGGGTGAAGCTCTGCAAACAAAATCTCCAACTGCATTTACCCTCTTGGATGAGCTCTGAGAAGGGTGCGAGACAACAAACAGGTGGATTCCCAGCTATCACCCATGGGTGTGCAGCTTTGGGGGTGGCTGAAGCGGGACACTGGTGGTGGGGTGCTTTGGAAAGGGGCTACACATGCAGCAGGGAGTACAGGCAAGGGCTAAAATGGGTCTGGTTTGGGGTTTTTTTAAACAAAAGCAAAGAGGTCTGGACTGTCAAGGGCTTTTTTCTGACTGGGGAACCAAGGCAGACAACTTCTCACCTTTCATCAGCACACCAAACCAGCAGTCCCTGGAGTCAGTCAGTCTGACTGAGCCTAGAGGGGAGACAGCCAAGACCCAAGAGGGACAGCAGCCTTGGTGGGCCAGCCTAAGCATACAGCAAACAGCTCTGAGACAGAGACAGCTCCAGACAGATGGCTGGGGATATCCATAGGCTACCAAGTTCTCAGTTTGGTCTGGATCAGCTTTATTCAGTCTCCACTATTCACTAAGCATCCATTTCTGTTTTTCTAAAGGCACGCAAGCCACCCACTGCATCCCTCTGCCTGGGTTATGGGTGCTGGGACCCGAAGTGCAGCCTTTCTCTGCTGTGCCAACATTTGTCCTTCTCCCACAGGCTCTCAGGGTAGGATTGTTTTTTTTAGTTTTCTGATAATACCTGGCACTACAGAGAAATACAGACTTGCTGTTGCAGTCTCAGAGCCTGAACCAATGTCCTGTGGATGAAGGACAGAAAAAGCAACACGAATCACTGAGTGAGTGGAGAGTTCAGCGTACCTATCACTTCATTTTCAAGGACGGCTTTGTTATTGCAAAAACACGAGTAAAGAATCATACAGCAGCTCAGTAATGCTGCTGTCACAGCAAATTCATTTTCTGTAGGAGAGAGGAAGAGAACAGCAGAGTTATATACACTTGCAACCAAATCTGCCCCTGGTTATCACTTCTGCCTTGGCAAAAGCTGACATTCTGCCTGCTGAGGATATTATCAGAACCACGGCATGGAGAATATTCCTGTTGAACAGCCTATTTGAGAGCCAGCTTCATGGGGAGGGCATTTTGTAAACAATGTGTTGGGGCTTTGACAGAATTAAATACAAATAAACTGAACTTTCCATTGGCACCAATTTTAAGATTAAAATTCTTGAGCCCCAGCTCCTTCCCACTGAGTCCAGAGCCCCTTCACCACCACCTAAGTCCCTGTGTGCAGCCAAAGAGCCCTGCAAACCATCACTGCCACCAGCTTCCAGCTCTGGCTAAAGGGATATGCCACCATTGTCCTAACCCGAACCTGAATTCACATTGACAGTAACAGAGTTTGGTGTTTAGCCAGCCAATATTCTAATTATTTTATGCTAAGCTTCCAATCCTTCACTGTTAGATCAAGAGGCCCTTAAAGACTGAGAGGCTTTTCCACCCATTTGACAAAGAGCTGGGAAGCCCACACTAAAAGCCACTAAGAGCTACATAACTGTTGCATTAGCAGCAAGAACTTCTGATACCCGAGAGCAACAAGTACTTGACAAAGCAGACTACTTTCAAAATTATAATAGTCTTTAGGAAAAAAAATATCAAACCCTAAAACCCACCCACCCACTGATTTTCCACAAGTCAAACAATTACTGTCCCACTTCAGTGAAGCAGAAATGACTCACCCGACTGAACCAGGACAGGGAACTGTGAGATATAATTGTTTTACCTTATCTGTGCCCGCTTCCTAACTCGGAAAGAACAAGAAGTCCATGACAAGTGAATTCAGCATTATTTATAAATTGTATCAAGACAGCTGGATATTGTGGTAAACTCTACAGCACCAAAATTGCACAGACATTGTTGCAAGGAGCAGATCTGCTCCGAGAGAAGTGTGTTCAGCCTCGGGTCCTAAGTGAAGCGATGGGTAATAACACTCTTTGTGAGCATCTCTCTCGTTCAGGAGAACGTGGTGAGATTTCTGCTCGGTATTCCAGAGCGTGCATGGAGATCTGTGTTCGTACCATAAGGCATTCAGAGGAGAAAAAACTCTCTGTATCCTGGTGACAGTCTCTGCATGTTTTCTAAAGCATTATTTTGATAAAAAGGTCAGGTCTATCGCATGGCGTACAATTCTGCAGCGCTTAAATACATGTTCTTAAATAAGCAAGGAAATAAAAAGTGTCACCTTCTCTTGGTCCTCTTTGAACATACATTATAATGACAAGGCATCTCACCAGTCTCCTGTCATAAAATTATCACTCACATACAGAACCTGTTTATTCATTTAATTATCTCTTTAAAACCTGGATTTAACCAGTTAGATAAAATCACTCGTTTACTGTATAAAATCCCAGTGGAATTTCGCCTGAGGACTGAGGGTTGGACTCTTCAGACTCTGTTTTAATTTGTATGTATTTTATAGTATTAATTTCACTGAAACTTGAGTGAAGCTAAGCCAATCAGATGCTTGCAAGAAATTAGTTATCCAAACTTCGTAATTCATACACTTTTAACTGTGTTTGTTTAATTATTGAGAATGACAGCTTCTGTTGGAGAACAAAGTAAATGAAGAGATGGAACATTGCAGCACCATTCCAGAAAATTTAGTAAAAGTTACCAAAACTAAGCATATGATCTTCATTTAGCAAAAGACTCAAGAAATCATTATACAAATTCATTTATGATTACATTCTACTTGTCTTTAATTTTCACTGTTCAACATTAACATTAAACATTGTAAATGTATGCAATATTTATATAAAATTAAATAACAATATTGGAAAAATAAATACACTTTTACATAAATACATAAATCCATACTGCTGAAAAGTTTCAGCTAATACTATACTCTTGTTTCAAAAGTGACCAAAAAAATATGGTAGTGACACTCCATCCCAACAGATGAAGTATGTACAGCTACAGAATGATGTTTGCAACCGAAGACAGAGCTAAAGCAAATCCAGGTGATACCACACTAAAGAAAAAAATTTGGATTTTACTACCTACAGTAGTAGCACGAGGTAGACATATATGGGGAGTATTTTGCAGGAGGGACATGAAGCCCTTTTGACCCCATAGGTACAATTCAGTCTTCAAACAGCTCTGGGGTCCCCTACATCAGAGCCAAATGACACCTTGGTAGTAAGACCTGAAAAATCAAGTCACTTTGTGGCGACAACTGGGGCTGAGCTAAGCAGCTCCTTTACCCGTGGGAATCGGGGGGGCTGCGAGCCCCACGGGCAGCCAGGAGGAGATGTCACAGGCAGGATAGGATGGCCCCTGCCTTCTGCCTGTTTGCTCGACATCCCACCCACTCCCAGGAGACCCAGCAAGGGACAACCCATCAAAGTTAATACGACTTAGTAGAGTCAAGGGAATTTTTCCTGGGTGAAAAAAACCCAGCCCAAACCCAAAATACAGGACTGCACCCTGCATTTCCAACATTGAGGAGCAGATGCAGCCCTGGAGCCTGCTCCTCAACAGCTGTGAAGAAGCTGAATGCCGAGCGACACCAAAATGCAACACAACTCTGTCCACACCTTTGGTTCTTGCAAATGGTCTGGCACAGGCAACAAAGGTTGGCAGCGACTCCCAGCTGGGAATTCCGCGGGGAAGCCGCCGCACAGGTTGCCAGCTCTGCTTAGCTCACCTTGCTCATTTTTAGCACCAACTATATCAACGTACAAGTGATATATTAGCACCTCAAATGAAATATTTCATATCACTGTCCCTTGTACTGGTGAAGCACCGTATAAACACCAGTTCAGCAGTTTTATGGCTATTGCATAACTCACTGAGGTATGATAAAAATATCGAGGAGCGTTGCTGAAGGCATCCACGTTACTGAAAGCACCCGCAGAAACCAGCGTGCGGTTCCGTTTTAGCAAGATGACTTTTCAAACCATGACAATTAAGGAAGTCCAATACATTACAAGGTGTCCTTTTTTTTTTTCCCTCTAAAGTGCTTTTGAGTCAAATTAAGTTTTTTTGTAAATCTTCTTCAAATACTTTTATAACAAGATACACAATAACGGTTGACATTTGTTTGAAGGCCACTCCAAAACTGACAAGTCCATGGTTTCCAGTGTACCAGAAGAGCCCCAGGCAACGCTTGCCTTGGCACAGGCAAGCCCCTGGACTCAGCCCCTGGCTGCACACCAGGGCTCCGCACCGAGCAGAAGCTGCTCCTCTGGGCAGGGAGTATTTCAAAGCCCAACATAGCATCCCAGCCCCTTGGTTCAGGGCTGCTCTGCCCTTGCAAGAGCATCTCTGTAGCAGACTCCTCCAGTGGCAAAGGAGCAGCGTAAGACGGCTCTGCTCCAAGCACTATTTTGTTATTGCAAAACTCCCAGGGTTTTAAGCCTTCCACCACCTTGCTGATCCCCTGCTGACTTAATGATATCTAGACCAGCATCTGGGGATCAGGCCAGACAATAAGTCTCCAGAATGAGAGATGCATGAGAATAGCTTACAGGTGCCTTTGCACAGTACATCACACTCATATTATATATACACGGGAACAGAAATAGAGCACAGATGTGAATGCACACGTTTCTATATAGGTGTGTGTGTGGGCAGGTAGGGACACGCACACACATCTATACACACTTGTACATGCTTGGGAGTTGATGCAATTTAGTACACATTTTCCTCAGTCATCTTGCTTTTGGCAGAGAACACGCGGCTGGCAAACCAGGAGGTGTGCAGTGCAGTATTACCATTAAATATCAGAACAATTTTAACTTCAATGGAAATGGACTGCTTAAATGCCAGGTTTAAATCCATATGCAAAGAACTCAGCCAGAACCCAGACTCACAATGCACAGCGCTCGCACAGTGTAATAAAATGGACAAAGGTGGCTGCTTAGCAGAAAGTGCCTTTTAAATTAAAGGACTCAAGCTCCCCTAATGTAAGCCCTTCCTGAACAGGTGTTATTCTGAATATACTGTCAATAATCCTCTTTAAGTGCAGTTTTAAGACATGAAGCATTAGCACCTTGGTTTGAAGCAAATTAAATCTGTTGTTACGGGATATCCACAAAATGGTTCACAAAGAGAAAGAGTTTATGGTCGTACCGAGCTCCAAGGACCAGCGCTCCAGGCAGCATCTCTAGGACAGTCCTGCACATTGCACTGCTCTCTGTCCGGTGGCTTGTCAAGGATTTCACAGCTGAGATCCGTAAACCTTTCTCCATTAGGGCGCTGACACACCACCAGCCGTGTTCTTGTCCCTGCCCCACATGGCTTCGTGCACTGGAAGTCAGCAGAGGACAGAGGAATCACCGTCTGGGCAGCAAAAATACTGCTGACCGGTCACTGGAAGCACTAGCACCTCTCGAGACCTGGTGGTTGTTCCTGTTCCCGACCAACCCACTCCAGCCAGTTCCCTCCCAAATGCTGTACAAGCCCCAGACGGGGCATCAGCTGCTTCAGTTTCTCTCTTCCCAAAGCCGTTCATGCTGCTCCACAATGACACTGCCAGATCCAAGGCGATACTGGAGGATAACATCTCCAATTGCTCATCTCAGATGAATTCTCAGAATGGAGCAGTGTTTATTAAGAAAAAAGGCCTTCAGTTAAACCAGACTTCTCTTTAAAAGGAAAAACAAATCATCTCAATTTTTGCAGAATTTGCTTTTGCCTGGGAAGAACATTTCCCTGTGACAAATGGACAGGCAAACACCACCAAGCAGGTGCTAGGGTTCACTCATTTATCAAAGGCTGCCTTTCAGGCTCCAATCTTTCTAACAAACATCACTGCAATATCCCCCTCTTCTCCCATTTTCCAGCCACCTGCTAATGAAAGCCTTGCCCTGCGCAGGGAGCCCAGGCTGAAGGAAGGGTGCACTCACCTCTCCCCAGTTGCCATAAGCCCACTGAGGACAGGGGCCAGATTCACACGATCTCTGCTCCATGGGCTTGCTTTTCTCATCGCAGTTATTTGCAGTGTATCCATTTTCATCCTGGCACACCACGACCCGACGCTGGAACCCCCCGGCACACGTGCTCGAGCACTGAAAGACACAATTGCCCACGGCTTCACTGAGTCCAGGAATAATTTTGCATTCCCAGTTCCTCCCCAGTGCCTTGCACCGTGGGAATGCGCAGCTAAGAAATTTAATACAGCTAACAGACATTATTAACTTCAAAAACTGCTATTACTAATAGCAGTGCAATGACTTAGGTGCTGACTAAGCAAGGAAAATAAACACAAGCCTAGTTTTAAGCAGGTGAGTAATCCCCACTGCCTTTAATGCAGTGTTTGACATCCCATTTGGGCTGAATTCCCTTTAGGGACTTCCGTGATAAAGCATTGCAGACTGGTTGGGGTGAGAAAAGTTGGCATTAAGGCTCTGCTGTGCTTTGGCAACAGCTCTCCACCAGCTGTAAGTGTCCCAGGAGACAGCCAAGAAGCAGAGGTTGGCCTTTGCCTCATGGAGAATGATGCCATCAGCTTTCTGCCTGGAGAGCATCGGAGATACGAGGTGTGAGAGGCTGGGAAGTGATGCCTGCACCCTTCTGCAACACCTAGGAGGAGGATCCCTGTGTGGTGACGTTAAGAAAGGCCTGGGTTAGTCCAGGAAAAAAGAAAAATGAAACAGCAGTAAGAAAATCAGGGCACTTACAGCACCCCAGGGGCCAATCCTCCACTGATTGCCTCCCGGTATATGTGCACGGTTTCGGTTCGGGCTGCCCCCAGGGTGCAGTTTCAGGCGATGATCCGGATATAGGAAAGGGTGGATGGGCCTGCCGTAGTCATGGCTGTTTGGATGACAAGGAGACATGGAGCAGTCTTGCTCGGTGGCAGGGGGGTCGTCTGGATCGCACTCACTCCTATCCACCAGCTGGTCACTGTAATTGATGCAGATCACTTGTCGCGTTGCCTTACCTTGACCACAAGTCACCGAGCACTGCGTTACAGTGGGAAAAGGAGACACAGTCACATTTCCAGCTTTGAAAATCAGGCAGACAGCTATTTCTAACAACAAACAGCAGAACACCTTAAGCTTCCCACTTATAAAAGGGCAAGCGTGACAGATTAATGAACACATTTCCACTAACGAGGTCTATAAGGCTTTCCTGCAAGAGACAGCCTGATGCTTACAGAGCTCCACTCCAAGGCCTTCCACTGCCCGCATGGTGTCACGGTGCACATTTCTGTGGCTGTCGGCTTCGGGAGATGGAAACAAGCTGACTCATCGGCCACCGAGCCCTGCTCATCCCGACAGCTGACGTACCTCATCCGGGTGCCCTTCCCGCACGTTGCGGAGCACTAGGGAAGAGCAACAAGCACTGTACTAGACACTTCCCCGATATATATTACGAGGGCTTTGAAACAAAAAGCTGGTCAAATGCACTTAGAAATATCACATTGTCTACTGTAAAATAACCCTGAAAGTATTACGACACCCACTTACCGGTGTCCAGGATCCAAATCTCCACTGTGTCCTGTGAACGCCTGATATGGATCTCTTGGCTTCGGGACTATTTGGATGGGGAGGACACGCTGCTATTTCACAGTCCTGTACATGAAATACACGAGGGAAAAGAGGGGAATAAAGAATTTGCAGCTGTTTCAGTTAAACCACCTCCTCTTCGATGCAATTAATCAACCACACACAATATCTTGAAAATCTGTGAGATGCATGCTTGTGTGTTGGCAGGCTTTCTCCTTGCGTCCTCTTGGTGAGTCAGCAAAATGTGATATCAATACTCCCCGAGGCCTTATATGCAGAACTTTGGTGGACTTTTGACTTCTTTGGAACTCTACAATAGGGATCCCCATAACCATGTGCCACCTCCATGCATTAAAACCAGATGTTTTTGAGGGAAAAGATGAAAGTTCATTAAGAGAGTTCTGGTATGAACACACATCTGCAAAGCAGCAACTTTATCTCCCTTCAAAGCTCCCTTCCTTCAGCGTGAGACCTGCGGCCCACTTCATAAAGGTTACGCTGCTGAGTTGACTGCAGCCCTTTGATTCCCTGCAGCCCACCAGACCACCTCTATCCACATGCTGATCTTCACCACACACTATGCATGCCAGGTTCTGGGGACGGGCATGTCATTCTGCTCAGCCTTGGTAAAGTGCCTAACTGCAGGGATCTGGTCCTGTCTGGACCTCCTGGGAGATCTGGCAACAGAAATGATGAATAGCCATGACTTTACTCCATGAACCTAGGAGTAGTCATTGCCAAAAAGGAAATTAATACCGATCGTCACTGCGAGGGAGACAGCAGCTCTTGACAAATGGCAGAAATGATTTCCGCATTGCTGTGATTTCACTTACCCTAGAGATGTGCATGCTAAGCCATGGCTGATGACAAGTGGGTTTGTTACCCCTCGACTACAGTGCACTCAGACTCCATACATGGGAAAAACAGCCTTTTCCTAAATGCTGTGGCCTTAGTTAAACTCTGTGAAGTCATGCGGGACTGAAGCTGGGCAGGGCATCAGCACTACCACGCTCCAAGGTGACAGAGAGATGGTAGTGTTCTGTTTTATTCAACTCCTTCAGATGCCTTGGACATGTTCTCTGCTCGAAAAGGGAATTTATATGTTTGCTTCCAAGTACCAGTGAACACAACATGAAAAGGCACTTCAGCAAATTTGCAAAGGGTGTGCAACATTTCTCAATTTATCCAGCCAGAAGGGATGCAGCTGGAATTGTAGCTGGCACATACACGATTATTGTCATGCGCAGCAGACAAGAAATGATGGCTCCTCATTGTCATTTGTACCACACAGCAATGGTCCTGCAGCCAAGCAAGCCCAGACTGCAGCCAGGCATCCCAGACCCTGTGCAAGCCAAAGGACATGTACCCTTCTCCTCTCTCTGGTTGTCTTTCTATATTCATCTACTGCTGCTGCTTCTGCTCATGAGCTTTTAGAGGATCAAGACACTGGTCAGCATGGGCTGGTGTTCCGGACAAGCCTTTGCTGCCACAGGGCATCCCCTGAAGCTGCAGCCTGGGTGTCTCCGTACACGTGTTGGCAAAAGAGTGAGACAGGACAGCAGGATTTACCTGGGTATCTGTTGGCCTGGTTGCAGCGTTACACTCGTTATCATCCACCACCGACACGTAGGTGCCCACGACACACTTCACTGCTCTCATCTGGTAGCCTTGGCCACAGGTACTCGTGCACTGGGAGACGACAGACAGGAGAAAGAAGTGCTGGGTCTGAGTAGCTGCTTCAGTTAGGAAGCATTAATCAGCCCAGCCTGTGTTCAGGCACCCAGCATGAGCAGCAAAAATAAAACCCAGCTTCCCTTCTGGTTTCTCTCCACTTCATGCATTTCAGCTCTAAATTAAGCGAAAGTTTTAATTCACTGTGACCACCAGAGCCTTACACGCTTCACTTGCTTCCTCAGAAATGAAGGTGGGAGCATTTAAATTATTTACTTTGTTGCACACAGTAAATCCTAGTCTGGTAGAAGCTGCACCATGTCCTCCTTTAAAACTGGTTGTTCAGCCCCATGGCAGCAGAAGTGGCTAATGAATAAATTTGCTGATGGGAAATAAGTCTGACTGGGACAACTGGTCTGGGTTTGTTGCTGTTTTTTTAAGTCAAGAGCTAACAGTTTTGTGGGAAGGGAGAAGCCAGAACACTCCAGGAGAAATGAGCAACTTGTATTTAAACAGAAAAAAGCACTCACTAACCCAGAAACTGGAAAACATTAAAAGCAACAACAGCTATTCAACAGGAGCAGCTTTTCTGTGAAAATTAGGCCATGTATTTACGTGCCTAAATATGGATTTAGGAGAGTAACCTTAGAAACCCTTTTTTTTTTGAAAATCACAGCCAATTTAGTGTGACACAGATTAAATTTAGCACAAAGGGCAGGTACTGTTGTTTCTGCCCATCTGCTGAACCCAAGCGAACAGAGGGCTGCTTTGGTGTGCAAATCAATTAACACAGTTATGCAGCTGAATTTGGATGAAAGGGTAGCGCCCAGTCTGGGCTCACCAGCACCCAGGTCCCACTGGCCCACAGCCCCATGGCTACTCAGCAGTACCTGGCCCCACGGCCCCACTTGCCACGAAGCACACTCCTGCTGCTGGCACGTCTGCACCGACTCCGGCTTTGTGTCGGGATCGCAGAACCTGTCGTTCAACCGATCTTCTCCAAACTGGCACCAAGTCTGGCGGTGCTTGTGCCCTTTCCCACAGGTGACCAGGCACTGCGAGGAGCAAAGCACAGGCTCAGGCAGTGCCGGGGATGCACTGCCAGCTCAGCACCTGTCCCGGCGCTGAGAAATAAACCTGGAGACCCACTGCAAACCACTGCTTAAAAACCAGTGCCGAGAGGTGGCTGTTTAGCTAATGACCACGTGCACTGGAAAACATGTGAGCGTCTTGCAATGAGATAGGATCACCCTCAGGAGCTGGTCCAGAGCACAGGCTGGAGAGTGAAGAGCACAGCTGGGCTGGGACCCTTCAGCACAAAGTGAGACCACAAAGGCTCTTTACTTCCAGCAGCTGTAAGATGTAGAGCAAAGCCACAGCACTGCCCAACATGGCTTTAGCTGTGCACAACAGGGTGCCAAAGGCTTGCAAAAAACTTGCTCAGCTCACAGTGTGCAATGAGAGTCTCAACTCCCATGGGCTGTGAGCACCTCTTCCACCACTCTGGTTGGGCTGCCAGCAGCTTGACCCAAAAGACAGGTATTTTGCAGAGAACAATCTTTTTTCCTACTCAACTGCTTTCACTATTTTCTAAAGGAATGTGATTCCCAGAAACAAGAGCTATACAGTCACAAAGGTGATGAGCAGCCCTTGAAGACTGTTCTCCAACATCCCCGGTCCTGCTGCAGGGAAAAGACTATCATGACATGGTTTTGTTGCATTGCAAAGGACACCAGCTGCAGTGGAAGAGGTAACAGTAGTAAACAGCAGGGAGAGGGCTGAGTAAGGCATTAGTAGGGTGAAATTCTGCCCTCCAGTGACAGCCAGAACTGCCAGGGCTCATGAGGACAATCGCAAGGGAAAATGAGGGCAGATGGTTTTTTTCTTCCCAAATCTGCAGAGGAACTGTGGAAAAACCGGGGAGAAATTGCTGCAGATTGGAGGGGAATTAACTCCCTGTGGCTTTGTGGGGAGGGAACTGGCCACTTGACCAGTGGTGACAAGGCCATCAACTTTGCTCCTGTCTCAGACCTCCTTGTGCACAGGCTTGGGGAGATCTGCACGAGGCACAGTGCCACCACCCCCCAGGGCACAAACAAAACAGGAGGAATGCACAGGGATAGAGCCATCTCTTTGCAGGCACCAGTCCCTCGGGGTGGAGGACCAGCAGGGTGAGCCCACCTTGGTGACCAGCACCTACCTCGGACCAGTCGCCAGTTTTCCACTGGGGGCACAAGAAGTCGCTGCATCGCTGCACCGTCAGCTTCTCCTGCTGACTGCACTTGCTGTCGTCCAGGATGTCATTGTAGGTGTTGACACACATGGCTCGTCGCCGCCGCGTGCCCCCGCCGCAGCTCTTGGAGCACTGGGAAAGAGGGACACCGAGTAAATACCTTCTGCCACTCTATTGCAGGCTGAGAGCCCATTGATTTCCTTTTTCCCCCTTGCAGTCATGACTGTGAAGAGACTGCAGAAAACCTCTGGAAGAACAATTTGTACTTTAGCAGGTAGTTACTTTATACATTCCTTTAAAAATCCAATCTTGCTAAGCTTAATAAAATCTTGTGGCAATGAGTTTCACAAATTCATTTTGGGTTATAACCCCATTATTACTTTTACAAGTGCTGCGTTTCAGTTCTCCCAAATGGCTGTTGCTTCTTCTCATTTTAGGAGAGATTAATCCTCTCTAACCAGCTTAAATGATTCTATGCTTAAAAGTGTAAATTCATTACAGGGAAAAGAAGGAGTACTAGGCGGGTTGGGACTACACGAAGAACTTCTTTACTGTGAGAGTGCCAGAGCACTGGAACAGGCTGCCCAGAGAGGTTGTGGCGTCTCCTTCACTGGAGACATTCAAACCCCGCCTGGATGCGTTCCTGTGTGATGGACTCTAGGTGACCCTGCTCTGGCAGGGGGGTTGGACTGGAGGATCTCTCGAGGTCCCTTCCAACCCCTAGGATTCTGTGATACAGTGTCCTCCAGAAAAAGCAATGCAAGCAGAATCACTGTGGCCAACTTTTATATGCTGTATGGAACCTAAACAGCTTGACAGCCCCACTGAGGGGGAGACAGTGTCTGCCTTACCTCGGTCCAGGCCGAGTACCGCCACCCTCCCACGTTACAGTCTCCGGTGCACTTCTCCCTCGTGCTTGGCTTGGGCTGGCTGCTGCAGAAGCGGTCGTCAACCTTCTCTATCTTGCCCTCCAGCCTGCTGTACTTGGAGCAGTAGATCTCCAGGGTGCGGTACCCCAGCCCGCACTGGGCCGTGCACTCGCTCTTCCTCGCGATGTGCCACCTGAGCCAAAGACAGCAAATGTCAGCAAAGACCCAGGACCCCGCGCCAAGGCACCTGCCCAGGGGAGGATCAGATAAGGCAGAAGGAGCTGTTGGGCTCTGCAGGTGACATGCTCAGGGGTGTTTGCCATAAATGAGGAGTATACACTCTTGAACTGGAAGTTTTGGCTCTTTACAATACTTCCCGATGCTTTCTGGCTTCCAAAAACCTGAGGCAATTAACCCTGGCATTGCTCCATGTGGGGAAGGAACTGTCACCAGGTCCCTCTTACAGGCAGCAAAGCCACATTCCACCAGGCAGTTTCAGCTCTCCAAAGTGTGAGTGAATGACTTGCTCCAAGACATACGAGACCCGGAGGTTCCAGTGGGGATTAGGGTTGTTCCCTCTGGATGGATGGACTCCCACCCTGGTGCCTCCTTCCTAGGAAGGGCAGCAAGGCCTGGTGCTGGTGGCCCTCAAGGACCCACCTGGGGATGCCCTTGATTTACATCAGGCCAGGCCCCAGCTCCCGCAATAGATGCTGGACATGAGGCCTCATCCAGGGAGATTTTGGAAACCCTGGAGTCAGCAGGAGCTGGGGTGGCTCCTGGGGAAGGAGGCAGTGATGTCCCTGACAGGTCCTGGAGACCCCCAGGCTGTTGCGAGTGCCTGCACAGGGAGCAGAGCCCCGCTCCTAAGCCGAGAGAGCAAATTTCAGCACAGCTAGGAGAAGAATAAGATCAAGGGGATTTGGAGTCAATAGCTCCTGAATGGCGGAAGCCCTCACATCCCTGCCTGCTTTTCAAACTCCTGCATTTGCCCTTCTCAAGTTTCCAACCTGTTGCATTGGCAACAGCTGTTACCACAACAACCTGACCTACAGCCCCGGGTTTAACACCGCCGGAGAAACCCTCGGGACACACGGCCATCTGAATTGCTTCACCAGCAGCCCTTTAACGCCACCATCTTTACGCTCCAGAAAGGAAAACAGATTGCTTTTTAAAGGAAAATGGGTTGTAATGATTTAGGCCGTGCTCCACCCACTCCAGCTCCCCAGGAGTTGTTTGGGGACAGCCCCAAACTGGCTCTACACTTAAGCCTATTCTTCGCTCCAAGCAAATGACAACAAATCCAAGTCTTAGTTACTCTTTTGCTTTGAGCTTGTGTCTTTCCCTCTCTGCAAGGCTGTCCGTAGGATGGTGCTAAGCATTTCGGATCCAGGCAGATGCCAATTTCAGGCAGTGCATTGCACAGGGAGATTTTTCAACCTTAGGTGAATTTTTTTTATAGTTATCACTAACTTCATGCAACAAGAGAAACGTGAATATGTAGAAAAGCACCTCTCAAAACACAGCTGGTGGATGTCAGTCCCTCTTGGTTGACAAAGAGGCAAGAAAAGGATTCTTTTCTTTTTTTAAAAAAATCTAATACAGGCTGGTGAGAAAAGGAATTATGGTGAGAGGTGAAAGGAAAGAGGAGTAAACAATAAATATATGATGCAATGTATACACACGGCTGAGTAGAGTGCACCTTAATTCACATTCCGTGCCACAGGGCTCAGTGATGGGGTCAAGCTGGGGAATCCGATCACACCGCTGGTCCGACACCGTGAGTTGATCCGACTCTCTCGTACACACTGGTTTCCTTTTGCGTTCTCCTGCACAGCAAAAACCCACACATTGGTTGAATCATACAGGAAAGCCATCAAATCAGTTATTTCTCTTACTCCTTTTATAGCAGCAATCTCTTTCAGACACGGGGGGGGGCAGTGTCTAAGACACTCTAAGAAGAGCAGAAGGGGTTTAAGGCAGGGGAGCAGCACGCTGCAAGGACGGGCTCTGCATGCTCAGCACTGGCAGGTGGGAATGACTGGGCATCAGACCCAAACCAGACACCAATGCCTTTTTGCACCCTTAGGAAATGCCACATAACCTTCTCTGCACCTGAGCTTCCCCACCTGCAAAGCAGGTTGCCAAGGTTTACCTGCTTCAGGGAGGGCGTAAAGGTGCCTTGCTCTGAAACCAAGAAGCAGCAGAGTGGTGCTACACCTCATGCGACAATACCTACTGCTAGGGAAACAATCATGCCCATAGCATGAGAACCTCATGAGCAAAGAAAGCAAATGGAGAGGGATTTAACAGCACTGCACAGATCCCATATGAATCCATGGCAGAGCTGTGTCTTCCTTAAAGCCCTCCCCAAGCACCCACCTTGGCAGAGCTTACTGCAGGGCTGCCACGGGCCATACACATTCCAGTAAAACTGTTGAGGTTTGTCCTCAATGGGGATATTAAACGTGTAACGAACATCGGGATTGTACAAATTGCCCACTGATAAAACCTGAGGGGAAAAAAAGACGAAGCAGAGTAAACCAACAGACATAGTTGCCCACTGTTTTCAGTCCAATAATGCTGGGCAGACTTTTCCACACGCACAACATATACTTCACCTGAAGTGTTATTTCTTGCTCAATCCGATCTGTAGAATTAATCCTTTCAATAGTATTATCCGATCCACTGTATTCGATCACAGCATTCCCAACTTTGATTTCCCTTTTAAACATACTGACGACAAAGTCTCCATTTAATATAAAGTCTCCTTGACTGTTAGATAAGGCTGCATAGGTGCAAAAAACAAGAACTAAAGACGCAGAATTAACTCATACGTACATAATAACGTGGGTCATGCGCTCTCAGGGCTCCCTTTTCATTGGGGTGGGAGGAAAATCCCACTGGCACTCTCAAACGGAAAGGATGTAAAGAGAGCAGCAGAGCTCTTACAGACATTGTGCCTTCTCCTTTTTCCACTGGAGAGCCTCATTAAAACACAGGCTGAATGCCTGAAGCTGTTACTAAATAGTTCACCCATAACCCAGGGCAGAGAGATACCCAAAAGGCATGCAGGGCCGGCTGCTGTACCCAGCACACACACTCTGTATCCCCTCGTACACTACAGAAAACATCCTCCCCAAATCTTTTTGTTAGCAGCGTGTAGAGTGGCTTCCCTGTTGTTTCCAGGTGTGTTCTTAAGGTAAATGCACAGATCCCAATTGCTCAAACATCTTTTTCTAGTAGATAATTACAGGGAGTTTGGTCAGTATCTCCCCCTCTCTCTCCCTCCTCCCCCCATACTTTTTATTATTCCAAATCTTAAGGTATGTGGAAGCACTGGAGGCTTAAAGCCTAAATGTTTTATAAAAGGAATGGTTTCCTGAAAACAGCAGTCTGCTGCACAACTTCACACTAATGCGATTATGTAGCTAATTTCCTAAGTTAGTTTCCCCACCATTTCACCCATCATAGCTACATTACTACAAAGCCTCTGCACTGAAAAATCTAAACTTAACACCAAAACACCAAAGGGAAGGTTTTTTTACACTGAACGAGGAGAGATAATGAAGCAAAACACTGCTTAGTAGCAAACAGACATAGATGGAGAAAAACTCCAAGCAGACACTATGTTCAACCAAATTCCACACTTTGGAGGCTTTAATGTCATTAGGCAGTGGTAAAACTCATTAAAAGATTCCTTCCCATTTACCGTATCTCCTACAACAGTAGGTACACGTCTTGGACTTGATGACAACATCAAATTCCTCCTAAATTGTTAAGCAACTACAAGGTTCACAGAATTGAGGGCCCAAGATTTCACACTCAGTGAGCTGCAAAATAAGCGGACACATGCACACTTCTCATTTGCTTCTAGTCAGGCCTAATGTGAAGAGATGCTTTCCCAGCGATATTAAAGCAACATTAAAGAAGATTTGACTTCATTGCTTCCCAAGAAGATTAAAGGCCCTCCAAGAAGAGCCGAGAAGTTCTCTGGGGCTCCTTCTGGGGTTAACCAGTTTGAATAGGCACAACACAGGGAGGACTGTTCTTCTAGAAAAGACGAATAAGGAAATGGTCTCCCCCAGGGTGGAAAACTATCACACCCTCAGTAAGGTTTTCTCAGTATTGAGGTGCATTTGTGCTGCACCATCCCATCCCATCGCTGTAATGTGGAGGAAGGATGCAAGGCGGCTGGAAGGGAACGGCCGCGTGCGTGCAGGGACAGACAGCCTTGCATGACCTCGGGCTGGGAATGAGGACAGGGAAGACTCGCTCAGCTTTTTGCCTGAATGAAGGGTCCAGCCACATGGATGGCATTTCAGAGTGACTGCCAAAGCTGTCAGCACCATTTCCTTTGGTGCACAATAGTCGCCTCTACTTATTTCTCAGCGGGTTAGGAACCACCATCCTAGCCCTGCTTTTAACATTCCCAGTTACTGCGAGCACTTGGGCTAAGCCTCATATTTTGCAAAAACACTCAAAAACTCAGGGATTTTGTGAGATGAAACGAGATTAAGTGTTCTGCTCAGGGATGTAAATATGGGACCCCCTGGCAGTGCCCAGACACGGGGCTTGCAGAAGAGGCAACAGAGCCAGGAGAGCAACCATCAACTAGGGCTGCGAGGGGCCACAGCTTGACTCCCTGCTCCATCAGTGGCCTGAACAGACTCTGAGGGACACAAACAAGGCTTTGTGGCAAAACCAGCCTTGGACTGGCGGGTGTAACATCAGTCATAATGTGCAGTTGTGTTATCTCCACTACTGAACCCAAATAGAACTCACGACAGGGTGAATTACTGATCAGCATGGTTAACACAGACACGTGGCCATGCTAAAAGCGTATGTGCATGAAGCAGGCTGGTTCTAATGCAGCACCACAGACATTTTCGTCTGGCTCTAGAGACATACCCATAGATTAAACAGTGACTGTGGACATCCAGCAGCCAAAGAACAAGGTACTGATATGTTTAAATCAAATAAACAACTTTGGTGCAGGGTATTTCATTACAGCTACATGTCACTGTTGGGCAGAGACAAGAAGGGCTCCGTCTAAGTGAAATCAGAATTATTATTCTCAGAGGAATAGAAAATAATTCCTCTTTGGCTTGTTTGTACACATGCCTTTTAGGGTATGGTATATTTACTCTCCAGCCAAGGCACAGTGACAGCAGAGATGTGTTAAGTTGCGATGAGGAGACTCCAGCAGAATCGAGAAGCCAGTCTGGTTCCCAGCTTTGTGCCTCAGCTCCCACCCACAGCCTGGGCTCAGTAGTCCTTCCCAGCCCCAGAGACACTCTAAGGAGATGATATAATCTGTGAGCTTCCCAAACCTTGCGTCAAGGATGGCGTGAACAAAAAGAACCAAGGTAAGGCTGAAGGTTTGGTAGACATGAGCTAAACTCTAGGTAACAAAACATCTCCCTTAAATGAATTCTTCATCCTCCCTAGCAGAGACAGCCAGCAGACTTATCACCACAACCAGACAGTAAAGCAGAGTTCTGGACTGAAGCAAGGACTGCAACTCACCTAGGTAGTTGTCATCCTCTGGTTTCCCTGAGTAACTGTGCTGACGCACATCAATATTTGTTGCACCAGCTGGGATGCGGACCACAACGTTATAGCCTAGGAACGATTTAACAGAAAATCGAGACTATTACACAGGCTTTTCATTTGCTTTATACAAGATGAAGGGAAATGAGCAAAATTACCTCACATTACACAAGCCAATACTTTTCATTTAGGGAGAGCGTAAATAGTTATAAAATGGACTATGCTATAGCTAGAAGGATTTTGCATTTTACATCAGTGTATGTGTAGATTAAGCGTGGTAATGGCTTTTATAGACTCACATTTTTCACTATAAAGTTTTTAGCAACAGATTCTTACCATAATGCACCGTGTTAAATGTGCCTGCAACAGTTTTGCATGAAGAATTATCCCCACCACAAACACCACATTTATCTCTTCTTGCTTTTGAATTCAGCACATGATCGCATCCAGCTTGCTTTAAGAGAGAAATTGAAAAAACTAGATTGAGCAAATACAGACTAGAGCAGCATTTACAAACCTCCCAATTAAGGCACACAAAGGCTTCGTATGCAAAAGGCTGCCGTGAGACAAATTGTTTTGCTTCCCCACATTTTTCCGCTGATTTACAGTGTGGCAATCCCACACCATTTTCAAACAAAAGCCTTTTTTATAAAGCGAGAATCAGAACTGCCATTTGCACGAGGCGATGCCTTCGCTAGAGAAAACTTCTTGCATCACTGTTCCCATAGAGAAGAGTGTGAAAAGTAATTGGGAATGGAAACATAAAGTGCTCAGGGGTCTGACCAGGAATAACCAGAGCAGAGCACAGAAGGAAGCATCATTTGGGTTCAGGCTTGGACCTCTACATACAGACATCCTCCACGCACAGCTCTTCCGCAAATCCAGAGGTTGCCACAAGCTCCAGATGGGGCTTGCAGAGCCTGTGGAGTCAAACACCTCCCTTATGAGGAAAGGCTGAGGGAGCTGGGTCTCTTTAGCTTGGAGAAAAGGAGACTGAGGGGTGACCTCATCCATGGTTACAAATATGTAAAGGGTGAGGGTCAGGATGATGGAGCCAAGCTTTTTACAGTGCTGACCAATGATAGGACAAGGGGCAATGGATGCAAACTGGAGCATAGGAGGTTCCATGTGAATATCAGGAAGAACTTCTTTCCTGTGAGAGTGCCAGAGCACTGGACCAGGCTGCCCAGAGAGGTTGTGAAGTCTCCTTGGCTGGAGACATTCAAACCCCGCCTGGATGCATTCCTGTGTGATGGACTCTGGGTGACCCTGCTCTGGGGTTGGACAAGATGATCTTTCGAGGTCCCTTCCAACCCCTAGGATTCTGTGATTCTGTGGGTGCTGCTGGCAGCACCTGAGCAAAGAGGACACTCCAACAATCAGGCAGAGCAAGGTGCAAAGTGCCATCCTGCCACGCAAAACTGCAATCGCCCTCACTGAAGAGAAGGGGAAAGGATTACCCGGCACAGGCCCTGCACGCAGATGTCATTGGTGTCGGGGCCGCAGGGCGTCCCATCGATGACTCGGTCCCGCAGCTGGTAATAGGCAGTGTTGCCTGCCACCCGGCAGAACAGCTTGCACCGATCCTTCATCAGGACTGGGGGGGGAGGGAGGAAAACCAGGAGAACGTTACGTGAGTGCCATCACCCCCGTGCTGCGACGCAGGATCAGCATCCCCCCCCCGGCACTTACTGCCGCTGTACTTGGGGACCCAGCGCACGTTCGTGGGCAGCCCATTGATGTTAAAGTGCTTCCCATCAAAGTCGGCACACTGCTCATCCCGGAAATCCTTCTTCAGCTTCGAGCACGGTTCCGTGTTGCAGGATTTGAACTTCATGCGCCGGCCCACGCAGTATTTCCCACCGTTTTTAGGCCTGCAGGAACAAGATGCAATTGCAGTTCTACACAGTCAGGATTCACTGCACACTTTGTGGGCTCTGTCTTTGTGTGTGTCTTTAATTAACATCCCAGGCTAACAACAGGAAAGGTTATGCAGGTGTCTAATACAAAATTCCATATATGCGATGCTAAAAAGAAATGAAAAAGGAACTATTTGCTCTCTGATGAATGCAGTGGTAGTGAGAGAAGCCAGAGAGGAAAAGCAAGATTTTCCTCCCTAACTGGGGATATAGTTTCACACTCAGGGATCCCATACAGGCCAATCCCCATAAATCCTATGGATTTGGTGGCTGAAGGTTTGCATCTGATCTACTGGGTTGCAAATAACATCATGGCAGAAAGGAGAAAGGGTTTCCCTGCAGAGGCTGAAGGCCAGGCAGCACTCAGTCCTTTGGGTTTTCTAGCCCAGAATGGTAGAACTGGTAATGTTAGGCACTCTAAAACGACTTTATTTCCACATATTCAGGAAGGCACTAAAGATGGCCAATCAATACTTTACCCCCATTTTATAGGAAGATGGCTCTGCTATAAACTGGGGAGAGCGGTATCATTCAGGTCATGTGAAAGCCAGTGGATAAGTCTAAGAGAAATTCTCATTTTGGATTTCCCAACTCCCAGATTGAGGGCTGTAGTCATAAAACTATTTTTGTCCTTGTATGCAGGTGGAGCCTTTGCCAGGTAACAGCTCACTTCAGGGACTGAAGAAGCCTCTCCCGCTCCAGCTGCCATCAGCAGCTGTACAGGAGCGAGCTGCACGTGGAAGGATCAGAGGAGCCCAGCAGAAGGCACTTTTCTGGTGAGGACTCTCTTTGGTAATGCTGCAAGGAAAGTACCCTTGGGGTACAAGCTATCCTATTTCTTCTAGGAACTCAAGTAAGATTTCGTAAGCCCATCTACGTGCAGCCTTCTATGTACATAAGGAATTGTAATAATAAAATAAAAAAGGATGCACCATGCTTTAAATGTTCTAAAAAGCCTCTCACCATCTCTGCTGCTCTCTCCTGAAACTCCAAATGAAATCAGGAGGGCGCAGTGGAGGCTTCCACCATTAATATGCACAATAACAACTGAAGTACCACCCAAACAGCTTTGCTTTTCTCTGATGTTACAGAAGATATTGCAATCCAGATGAAATATTGCCAGGGTCAACTTGGGCAAAGCTATAATTATGCAAAAAGCAAAAATTATACCATCTAGGACCTGCTCTGAGGGGAGATGAAGTCAACATGCATCAGCATGGGAAAGCCTCCGCCAGCTGAGGTTAGCCTCAGCCTCTCCCTTCAACAGACCCTTGCAGAGGAGTCAGTGGAGGGCAAAAGCATCCTGAGCAGCAGGAGCCACCATGCCCTGACCGTGTTGTGCCAGGGCATGTGTACAGAGGCAGAGAGTGGCCCTTGAAGCTCAAGATGACATCTGTGCCCAGCTCCAGCCTCTGCTGCAAAATAACCACTAAGCCTACATCTTTTATCCAACTTCTGAACAGGACAAGCACTAGCAAGAAGTGACTTGCCGGGTGCTGAAGTCCCAGCACCCACACCTGTCTTTCAGGACTTTTCTTCAGGATCGGCTCTGCCTTGCCCCAGGACCAGATGCCCACTGGTTCCCCAGGGACGTTGACTGAGAACATCTTCCTGTTGAGCCTCCTTGGGAAGCTGGCTTGCACACACAAAAGACCCTCCAAAATGCAAACCAACAAGTCATAAACTGGGACCACACCTGACCTTAGCATGGAGATGCCCACCGTAGGCTCTTCACATTGCATGCAGCCAGCATCTCCTAACGTAAGAGACAGAACACCCCCCCACATATGTACAAAGGTTTTTACACACACTGAGCCAAGCACCTCCCATAGCCGAACAGTTTTTAGCACCTCTTGAAGCACAGGCACATGAACCACCTATGAAGCCCAGCAGTTCCTGTTCTCCTACAAGTAACAATTCTTCCCTCTAACGTTCGAAAACTATTTGTGACTCAAATAGCAGAGTTCCTGTGAAATAAATGGGGAAACAGAGGCGCAGAGCAGCTTGTGCTTGCTGAAAGATTACCTGCAAAGCAGGGAAGGGCCAGGAAACTTCCCACCACCCCATCAGCACCACTCTAGGGGTGCTCACAGGTCTGGCAGAAGGAGTCACCTCCTCCAGCAGCCATTGGCGAGATGCAGAGCACCAACAGCTACATAGGTGGGATTTTTCCTGCCAGCATCCTCTTCTTGTTGAGATATGCACTGCCATGGTGAAGATCCCTCCATCCTATCCTAAATGCTGAGGGTTAGGCCAGAGCCCAGGGCAATAGCTGGTAACATCAGCTCTCCCTGCTCCAAGGGCAGCTCTCATGTGGCACCTGGAAACCAAACATGTCACACGCAAAGATTTCTGGTGCTTGCAACTAAGCAAGTAACAGAGCTAAAAAGCCCAAGCAACCGCACAGTGCCCTGTGCAGATTCCAGTTTACACCAATTTCACACCAATTACTAGTGGAGCAAAACCAGTCTAAACCTGGTTTCTACTGATTTAGTCTATTCTTCACCTTAGTTTGACAAGCAATTTGGTTTAATCTAACTGAGCACGCTTGGGACCACTCCAGAGGGGACTTTTCATCCCTCACAGGCACAACAGTGACTTCTGAGGGCTTCCCACCGCCAGAGCCCATCCTATGGACTATTCCCATGCGGACACATTATCCACCTCCAGCTACAAAGGGACATCTCGACCATCTCACTACACAGCACACAGGGAAACTTCTCAGCTGTGGCAGCAGCACACTCCAGACCTCCGTGAGCCTCGCAGGGGAGTTAACAGGACTCACCATTTTTACTTTGAAAGCATTATACCACTGTCACAGTTTGACAGAGGCTCTAAATTATGCAAACCTCTGACAGGACATTTCTTTTAAAAAATTGCAATTACAACATTTTTATGGTAACCACATTGCTTCCAATATAAATAAATTTAATTAAAACAAGACTTTTAAATATTAAGTTAGTTAAGAAGAACATGCAGGGGGTGGGTATTTAAGTGTATGTCTAACAAAATTCAAAGATCCCAATCTACTGTATAGTTTCTTTTTCTCTAGGCATGACCCATGAGATTGAGACAACACTGAACACACGGACACACTGCAAACTGAAGGATGCTAAAACTTGCCATCACATTGCAAACTGTCAGCTTCATAACTGAGGCAGTAAATCTCCCTGCAGCCAGCGTTCGGGGCTGAAGCACGCTCACACTTCTGACATTTCAAAACAGCCCCAAACCACCCTGACAGTTTTAGGGTGTTTTTAAACCAGCATTGCTTTTCACAGAGTCTGAGTAAACAGAAGGAGCTGACCCTGAAAAATAAGTCAGCCTCATATAACACTGATTTTCAGTGTCACAAAGAAATACAGGATACTTCACACTGTGGAATATTTTTATGGATAACCATCGATGATGTACCCCAGAGACAGAAGGGAATGCAGTGTATGCACAGAAACCTCCTTGGTCTCTCTCAGTTTCCTTTCTCTCTGGATCATCTATTTGATCAACTAATGGCCAGTGTGGACCCACTTTCAATCTAGCATAATTCCCCTTACAAGCTCCCATGCACACCCTGGCTTTGCTGCATTCCTCCCAGCACGTCAGACATTCACAGGACACTGCAGAGGGGCTTGAGGAACAGTGGGGTCTTATCCCCACTCCCACCCCAACAGGGTCTTCCATTACTAACCTTGAAGGTCTTCACTTGCAGACTCAAGGCAGCGCCCAAACCCCAGCAGCCCAGGAGCACCCAGTCCAGGCACCGCTCCGAGATGATCTGGTTTTGGGGGGGCTTTGCATGTGCTCTGCACCACACTGATGTGCCTGGGGGCACTTGAGCTGCCACAACAAAAGGACCCTAGAGACCAGTTGTGGGGTACATGTGTTCTCCTGCACATCTGCCTATGTGCCTGTTCTCACACAGCGACTCCACAACAGTCTGTGAAGCTCTAGCAGGCACAAAGCAGTTTGAGATCTCCTTCACAGCATCCTGAAAAGCCCTGGGACTGGGAATCGGCACACAGCTACCCATAGATGTGTTGACTTGTCAAGTTCAGGCAGCTTTCAGCACAGGTGGATGCTTTTGTGATGGTCTAAAATGCAGATGTGATCAGACTCACACCCAGAGATAACGCTCCCCCCTCCAGAAAGCCATTCCTGAGAACAGGGCTCCTGGTATTGACATCTTATGAAATGTGCCTTTTCCCCATCATTCTGCAGCTACGCCTTGCTTTGAAAACCAGGGCTTGCACCACAGAGCCTCTACGTGACGTGCTGCAGCCGTGGGCTTTGTCTGTACCAGCCAGCCTCAAATTCCCCAGTGGGCAATCTTGGTGGGGAGGGTCTGGTCTGGCCAGCTAATACATTCCTTCAGTGGATGTCAAAATACAGTCTGCTGCCATTCCGGAGGCTTACAGCTTCCTGCAGCTCTGCAAGATACTCATCCACGTAGGTGTCAGAGCACGTTACAGGGGCAAGAGCTGCAGCCTTATTTTCTGTACCATGGCAGGGGGGGTTCATTTTCAATGCCAGATTTAGCACAATGTTTTATTTGCGTGCAAGGCTCCACCCCAGATCTTCATGCAAAAAAAAAATCTTAAATAAGCTAAACCATCTTTGAATATAAAAGGCTTAATGAAAACTATTTCAGGTGCTACTCAAGAGTATCTGGGATGGGTTTGCTGCCTTCTACAACAGAGGAGAAACAGAGACTAGACTTGTTCTGTATATTTTTGAAGTACTTTGAAAAGTGGGAGAGGCAGGGGAGTACCCAGCAGTGTCTCATCCACTTGCACTGTCTCAGCAGCCCCAGGATAATGGGGATGCAGATGGTGAGAGCCCCTGATACAATTTCAAATCATGGGGACAAAACAACAGAGTTGGTGTAAAGCCCTGTGGACGGTGCTTGGACAGACGGCTCCCCACAGAGACCTTGCGAGGGGCTGGAGAAGAGGCCAGTGCCAGCTACATGGCTCTCGAAAGGGGGCCTGGAAAATAACCACTATTAACAGTAAGTGCAGGGGATTTCACAGGCAGCTTGGTGCCTAGGGTATTTAGGTGCTTTTGCAAACCCCAGCCAAAGCAATACGCCTCAGGAAGCACCAAGATACAAAACACAAGCTGTAAAAGAAAATGGAATTTAAAATCCCTTGGCTAGCCTTTAGGATAAATGAGATTTTCTATCACAAAAAGCCTTCAGTTCAAACAGATGCCTCTCCAGAAGATGGGAATACTTCTCACTGACAGCACCCAAGGGTTGTGCAGCACAGCTATTTCTGTGTGTGGAAAGATATTATACTTTTTGTGTCTCCATGGCTACTGGAAGACCATATGGTGTGTGCTGACTCAGCACAGCAAGACGAGAACTCCTTTGCACTTGGGTGTCTCTCAGCATCATTTTAATTAACGTGCTGGTGTCTGACTCCCTTAGCCTCAACCCTTCTCTTCTCTTTCGACACTTGCTCAGCTGCGCTGAGCCAGCCTCTCCTGTCACTTCACCACTGGTGCCGCAGGTATAAGCTCTCCCTTCTCCTATTAGCAGTGATGAAACTGTCACTGATGCATCACTAATGACAATTTCCTTGGCAATAAGCCGTCAACACCAATGATGAGAAAGTGGAACGAGCCTGCTCTATCTTTTTAAGACCCCTTGGTCCAACCAGCTCTGCAGACCCCTCTCCTCTCCGGTGTCTCAGTCCCAAATGAGAGCCTGGAAAGAATCCTGCCCACCCCTTCTGGCTCTCCTGGGCTGAAAGGAGGCAGTTGAGCAGAAACCAGCAGTTCACAATTTATGTAAACAGGCTGTTTTTACACCAATTGCTCAACCTATTACTAATATTTCACTGGTCACGCATTCATTTCCTTGAAGCCCAGGGCAAAACTCCCTGCCATTTCAAAGGGTGCAGGATTTTGCATTCCAGGCTGACTGCAAGCATTTTTCAGTGCCACTTTTTAATGGGGCACAGATTTCTGCTGAAGTTTGGCTAGTCTGCGCCAGCTGACATGTAACTGTATAAAGAATCAGCTGCAAAAGCAGCCAGAAGCTGCAAAACCAGCCAAAGCAAGAGTAGAACACTGCATAAAGGATCTGGCCTGTAGGAACAGCTGTGAAAGCAGCCAAAGCAGTGGTAAAATGGTGAAGAATGGATAAAACCATGGCACCTTTCCTTCTCCCTGCTGTCTGATCCACAGCTTTGGAGGAAGAAAAACACCTTCGCAGTGGGACCCCAGCTGTGCCTCCCCAGGAAAACAGGAGGCAATAAACCCACACAGATATTAGATTTTTCCTTCTCTCCGCATTGCACAGATCCCTTTTTAGTGCACTTTAACCACAAACCAAACCTGCAGCCAGCTCCTCCTGCGTTCCCATGCTGCCTCACCCGTGCCAGGCAAAGCCACCGGTCCCTGGGGTGCACATGGGCTGGGGGAGAGCCGCGGGGAATTTCTGCCCATTTGGGCAACTGGGCTGCTTTCCCCCATTTCCCCCACCAGTGCTTCCCCTCCGTGCACTCACTCGGGCCTGTTGCACTCCCGGATCGCTGTCTTTATGCCACCACCGCAGGTTCTTGAGCAGGTCCCAAAGGGGCTCCACGTCCCCCACGCTCCGTCCGTCACCGGCGCCTCTCGCTCCTTGGGCACGCACATCCCAAACCGGCAGTGCTGCAGGGAGAGGGAAAGGTGGGTTTGCATGGCTTTTGCATGACAGGCCTGGATGCCAAGGCTCACGCTTACTTATTTCTCAACCGCTCCCAAAACGCAGCGAAGATTTCACAGTCAAATAAAGCTTTAACTTCTTTACTTTTTGCCTGTCCCCCCCATATTTTTTCCTCTCCACACCCTTAAATGAAGAAGCAAAGAGTCCATGGCAGTGATTTATGAGGGAAGAGGGCTGAGGACAACAGCAACCACCGAATATTCCCTGTTTACTGGTGCAGAACAGCACGGCGACACTCGCAGCGCTGGCTTTTCAAAAAGCTGCTTATCTGATTTCCTGGAGAGCAGCAGGAACCACACGGTGTCAGGGGAGGAGACAGACAGCAGGGAAAACACAAGGGAGAACTCAAACCTCCCTGCAGCAGCACAAAGCCTCAGAGCAGAAGAGGGAAAGGAAACTTCCAAAACCAAAGGGCACACAGAATAGAACAATTAGTTCTGTGGGTGAGAATATTCCTTTTTTTTCTCTCAGACATAACATGGGACTTGCCAAGGCCTGGCCTACACTTTTGTTTTCCAGCTGTAACTCTTGTTTTCTCTTGTTTGGAAAACTGGTTCATATTATCTTGGCAAGCCCCCTTCCTCCATTTTTATGGCATAAATTGTGTCCCATTGGGGTATGTGGGCTAGTTACAGTACACAGACTTGTGGAGAGGTGAGATCTACTGGAAAGTCATCTTTTGACCCCACCAGAGTGGATGGAAAAGTGTCCTCAAGGCCCATGAGAGTGGGGCTTCCCCCTCATTGAATGGTGCTTGCTAAAGCAGAGACGTGCTCATCCCTAAATCCTTGCAATTACAGGAAGCCCAAACATTGCTAATTGCTCACAAATTAGAAAAGGTTACAGACTTAAAGAAGAAAACACGTAGTGCATCATAAAAATACTCCCTTGCAATATTTCCCTGCACCAGATGCTGTTCAGGCAGGGAAACACCTGACAATCTTTACTGCAAGAGGGTTCAATTTACTGATATGCCACATTTTCCCAGCCCTTTCACTAACAGCAGAACAAGGCCGTATCAAGACACACCATGAGCTCATCCCCCTTTTTAGACATCCTTATGAATCACCTTGGAGAAAGCGATCTAGGAAAACAGAGCAAGATCAGGTTATTAAAGGGGTTGTGCATCCAGCTCGTAGGACACTGGCTCCTCGGCATGTTTAACACCTTTGCCCACCATAGCCAGCTTGTCATATTCATTTGCTGATAAAGAAGGTTGATCTTGGGTGTGTTTGCCTATGGGCATGGTTTGCAGGATGGCTGAACAACTCACAGCTTGGGCCCTGAACGTGGTGTTTGCTCAGAGGTGAACATGATCTCCAGCTACAACATGCCCTGGATTTGCTTTCATCTGAAGATTTGATTCCTCAGATAGAAACTGGCTCAAAAGTATCAGCTAGAGTAAAGAACAGCAATAAAGCTGAAACGCCTATTTCTTTGCTGCAGGACAAACCCTTACGATGCACAACTCCGCCTGGCATTTAGAGGGTTGAAAAACTGCAGGATGGGGACACTGTGCCAGTCCTGCACAGGGCGAAAGAGGTCTGACAGCTATCATCACCATACAGAAACACATGACACCGATCCAAGAGAGCGCTGTCTCGGTGGAGAACTTCTCACAGCAACGTTGATGCTCACAGCTAAATATATAACCACAGTCATGCTTGGCACCACTGACCCAGAGAAGACGACTGAATAGCTAACTAGTGAATGTACACAGCTAACAGACCGTGACATGACCTATACATCTCCCCATCTGATGGTTGAGAATTAACCAGGAAATCACCTACATCCCTTGGTTTTATTAAAAATTGGGGGTTTGGAGTTGATGGTAAATCAAAGGGGGGGAAACAACAACAAAAAAAAGAGCAGCTGTTTTAAATAAACAGCAAAATTATCATATGGAAAGGCAATGGTGTTTCTTGGAACCACACTGTGAATAGTCTGGCTGTGCAACCTTCATGCCTTTTACATTTTAAAAATAATTTCTATATTGAGTTATAACAGAAAAGCCAAAAAGCCTGCCAGGATTCTCTTTCCTATGAGCTCACAGATCACAGAGTGAAGAGAATAAAAGAGTTTTTGTCCGGAGCAAGCTCAAAATAACTTAGGCACACATTTGAGCAGGAGAGCAATGGCAGGGACGGGGGATACTACAACAGACTTTCCTTTCCTTTGTCTTGCCAGTGGAGTCCCAGATAATTCACCAAATCCAGCTCCCATCCTTGGGCTGACTTTAGCTGAATAGATTAGCAGGGGGCAGACAAGCGCTGTGAAGCTTCAAGCATGCATAACATATACGCTACCTGCTGCCATACGGCAGCAGACAGAAATGATTACTATTCCCCTACTCTTCTTTTACCATACTTTAAACAACCCTGAAAACCACAAGAGATGGAGGCCCGAGTTTATGACCCTCTTTTATTTTCTTTCAGTGATTTATTTCCACCCGACAATGCACTGGTGCTGTGAAACACTGTAAACCATCACAACTGGTGCTCATCCGGAAAAGGCCAAACCCTGGACTGGGCTTATTTTAGCGGTATCAAATTCAGTGTCCTCACATGCAAAATATGCAAAAGCTAAATACTCCTTTGTTGTTTTAGTGCCCTTGATTGAAGAATAAATTTAGAGCCCGGTTAAATCTACATCCCAGTAGTTTCAGCCAGATTTTTCTTAGCTACCCAGGCTCCCTCATTTCCAAAGATATCTCCACAAAAAATGGCATGGTATTTTCTCCATCTGCCAACTCGTATATCACAGGCTTTAAACATGCAGACTTGAGGCAAGGCATTAGTCAGCAAGCAGCCATCTGATGGGGCTCCTGGCCACAGCAGAGTACCAAAATAGTGATTTATTCCAACAAAAAGCACTCCAGACGGGCACCTCAGCACTTTACAAGCCCAAGTAAACACCAAGGAAAAGTTTACAATAATCCAAACCTTAAGGTTGAATTAGACCAACACATAGATACAAGAACTACTCTGTAAAGCCTTTTTGTGAGAATACATTCAAATGCCTGAACACAAGCCGACTGTTCTTAAGAGCCCATCTGCTCTCAGCTGAAAGTTCAGGTCACACTTGTCTAATTCGCCTAAACTTGTCAAATTGTCTAAATTTGTGGACTGCAATGTTTTTGCTTACACGGCCTTTATTAAGAGCCATGCAGCTGGACACTGCCTCTTGGCTGACACGGGGTAACTCTGAGGAGGTGCTAATCTGCTCAATTGCAGTTGTTTGCACATCATTCTGGTCACAGCCAAGGGCAAAGGCAGGTTTGTAGGAACTAAATTGCAGTCCAGATTTTTGGAATTTCAAGAAAACAGTTAGTTCTGAGATTCCAGTACTGAGCAGATCAAGTTCACCAATGGAGAAGTTGAAGACACAAGGTCTCAAGTCACAGAGACTCCACAGGTGCCTAAGTTTTATCCTGAGTCTCAAAAAAGGGGGGATTTTACAGAAAAACGTTAACTACTGGTGCACCACTGTCTTCAAGGAGTAGCACAGGAAAAGGACTTCCAACCACATCTCTAATGCACATTCCCAACAGTAGATACAAATGTGTTGACTGCACTTTCCCCTAAGAAAGGAAGGCAATTTGATACATTATGCCCATTGTCTTGAAGGAAATCAGTCAAGTGATTGTTGAACAATTGACTCTTCAGATACATCCAACAGAAGAAATTACCAAGCACATCCACAGGCTGTATAAAAAATTATATATAGAATAGCATCCAGATATTCTTATTAGAATATATTTGAAAGACTATGAATTAAAGTGTCGACTCCTTCTAAAGAAAACTTTAACTGTTGATCATTAATAGTCAGAAAAGCAAATTTTTAAGCTATACCTTGCAAAGTAACACCACACTTTTTTTTACTAGACCCAGATGGAGAATATTTTTGTTCAGACACAAATGATGAAAACTAGTCAGCATTCTCCTTCAGAAGCTTCAGTGTCTCAATAAAAGGAAAACCCTCTCAATTATTTTTCTCTAGATTTGGATAACTGAAAATTAAATCCTTATTCTAGAAACCACAGCGGTAGCTGGAAACTAACATTGTGCATGGAAATTGAAAGTTTCTATGAATTACTGCCAGAACTGTTCCATACAGAAAATGTCAACCAGTTCTATATTTTACTCTGAAGTTGTCAAGATGAGAAGCCAGTTGGCAAAGTTCACGTTACACAAAATTACTAATTGCTCATATCACATAGGAAATATCTAATAAAAGACTAGAGAAGTTTTGCAAAAGTTTTGCTCAAGAGTTTGCTCAAGGGCACTAATTTATAAAGATAAGCACTCCAGATGGAATACCTGCTTTAAACAACCTTATGCCAAGAAATCTATTTTAAACACATTATCTAGGGTAGAGCTGACCCATGCATACCAGGCTTGAAATGCACAGAGCTGCTGTGGGCTTCCACCCTTGCTGTCAGCAGCTGTGCCCCATACCACTGGCTATAAGGACAGGAAGATTTGGACTGATACTCTTAGCTCCAGCCCTGGGAAACAGAGCTACGATGTGTGAACCACTGGGTATTACAGACCTTTCCAGGCTCACATTCTGTCCCATCAGCCCAAGGTGTGTGCTGGGTACGACATCCCTTGTGTGCACCATCGATGTTAATACACCAAAGTCGCCGACACTGCATCTGCTTAAGTTATTGAAAAGATAAAAATATTAAATAAATACATGCCACATGCCTTAGCAGACAGATGATCCTTTATGAAATTATGCCCCTAGGATTTATCTTTAACTCGCAAGCCTGACAATAATTTGATGGCTTACGAGCCTCCCATTCATCCAACCCCAGGAGGCCTTATTTTGCTCTGGCAAAACCAGGAAAACCAAGGTGTGGAATTTCACTTACCATATACGGGCACACTTGAGATCCAGGTCCAAAAATTAACTCACATTGTTTGTTGACATCATAAATCAGCCCTGGGAGCTGCTGAGGCAACGTGTAAGTTCTTGATGAAGGTTCATCAAGCAAACACTCCCCATAACCAGTGCTACAACACAAAGCAGAAAAAGGGTGTTACACAGGAGGTGATGAGGCTAGAAGCCATTGGTGCTTACCTGAGCCTGCCCTAGGGCAGCTGTGCACCACATTTCCCATGTTTAACAAGCACTACAGCAGCTATTGCAGACTCAAGCAGAGGAGGGTAGGAGGCTGTGTTACCCATTCACCACTCCCCCCTCGTGCTGTGCTGGCTGGCAGCTACCCTGGCAAAAACATTTCTGAGCATGCACGACCTGCATTTAGTTGCTGAGCAAGCGTTGGTATATAGTTAGAAAGAAAAAAAATGATCAGCAGAAGAACTGCCCAAGGGACCAAGCTCCTGGATTTGCCAGGACACCATTGTGGGTCTTGTTCTGCTCCCCATCACAACACGTGAAATGCCATCACGGTAAAATGGGTGATCAGTGTGCATCAAACTGACCCGTAGGTTCCTGGAAGAGTGTTCCCAGCATGGACTAGTGCCAGGGCTTTATCTTGACCTGTGGAGCAGAAAGGCAGATTCAATCTGCCTCCTAAAACACAGCTCCATATCTGGGCCACAGGGCTTGGAAAACTCACACTTCAGGTTTGAGAACACACATTCCTTAAAAGCAATATCCATGGGGGAAGACTTATTCTTCCCCATAGAGAGAGGCTGGTCTTTGCCAGCTTATCACGAGGCTGAACTGGCAGGGACTGGATGCCAGGGGTGCATTCCTGCTCTAGGTAAAGGATGCGTGCACACACAAATCCCTCTGATTTCCTCCAAACGCTGCACACTAGGATTTCAGATTAAGTGATGAACCCATGGCATGCATGCACATATAAAAATAGCCTAACACATGCATATGCAAGGCCTTACTCCAGAAATTCAGTTATGTATTTCCTACTGCATTTTGACCACATCCAGGGATTGGTGTAGAAGTTCAGAGTTGGCGCCATGACATGCTGTTGATTTTTACCTCCATCTTCTTTGCACTTATGATTGTCATCGTGTGGCATGTTAAATCTAAGAGAAACACAGCAGTGAAAAGTACAGTCAGTTAAGTGGCAAGTATTTCGTATAACAGGAGCAACAGTGTGAACTAAATGTAAGCAAACTCGAGGTTTTTTTCCTAGATATGCTACTGGCAGGTCCTATAGAATGAAAGAATTAATATGGACATATTCATAAGTGTCAACAAGCATTGCTCAAACTGGGCTCCTCACACTTGTCTGCAAAAAGCTACAGAGCACGCTGGCAAGCTCTCCACACTGTCACTGCATATATGTAGCCAGACAAGTGCTTGAGGGACCCTGGAGTGAGACACAATTTCAGTTGCCGTTTCCTTTTCGGCTGACGGTTGCGATCCCGCGGGCAGGCTGAGTCTGGTCCCACCTTCACATAAAAATGGCAAGTTCTCTGAAACTGAGCCAAAGGGCCAAGTTTCTGAAGGAGATGTATAACTTGAGCCCACCGGTGCCTGGAGCCCCTGGTGTACATTGGCAACACCCTACGCTGGCAGTACGATGTCTCCTAATGCAGCCGAATGCCTTGGGCCACGCTGATCCTTCATGCTGCTGCCTAAATAGGGCTGCGCCGGCCACAGACTTGGCTTCCATACTTTCTGTGGTGGGTTTACAAAATGCCATCCAGCATCAATGTCAGCAGAAACCCACGCGAAGTGTGCAGCACATGACATATTGAAGAATGTGGCAAACACACTAACGGAGACAGAGCGGCTTAGAGCGCTTTGCCGTTTGAAGCGGAGAAGGGGAAATGACCCGGTGTGATCCTGCCTCCGAAGGCTGGGGGTTTCTATCCCATTAAGATTACCTCCAGTGAATCACCTCTTCACTCTGCTCCCTGTAAAAGAGCAAAGAGGCATTTCCTGCCTCTAACCCCTCCAGCGGCTCTGGGGCAGCGCTAGCAAAGGAATGAGCCATGGGTTAGGTGTGGGGAGCGCCAAACCTTCGGGGAATTTCGGTCAGGAAATCTCATTTAAACAAACGCGCCCGTGGTTAAAAATAGACCATCTCAGCTGGCTCTCCGAGCAGAAAAAGGGAGTTTAAAACAATAAGAGATCTGTTCCCAAGTACTCCTCCATCCCACATCTACAGACCTCCACGGCAAACCAGGCATGAGGTGGTGTGGGACTGAACCAGCTGCCTGAGAGCTGTAGCTTGGGGGACAAAGGACTATGAGACCTAAGACAATCTTTCTCATTGCCACTCTCAAAAGGAGTCAAAATCAGTTAAAAGACTTTTCCATTGGAGAAGGTGCATCTTCAATAATGGCAACTCTTCTGGGGATGTCCACTAGCATGAGATTTTCCTTCGTGAAGTGGTTCGGCAGGTGGGTCAGGTTCATTTGTACATCCCAATCACCTGCCAGATGCCCAGAGCAAACTCACACACAGCTGCTGCACAGCCTTCAGCAGCACCACACACGGTGGTGGGATGAGCTGCAGCAGGCTGAGGACCTGCTCTCGGAGGAGACTTCAGTCTTGAAGACCAGGTGAGAAGTGCCCATGTCCCTTGCCATGGTCCTCTCTGAGGCACCCAGCATCTCCCAGCCCCAGGCCAAAACTTTGCTGGTCCCAGTGGCTGGTCTGGGATGTCACAGTTGCTGGGGAAGACCCTGCTGACATTCACACGTAGATACGAGAAGATGCAGTAATAGTGGACATTTTGTTAGCTCTCCTTCCTTGCTCAAGTGCTGCTTGGAGTACTCTGTCACTCACTCTCCCTAAAACGCTGGTATTACTACCCTCAGATGGGCTCCAGAGCACCCCACTGCCTCCCAAAGTCACACCACAGCCTGATCTTCCTTGGTGGTGCATCCTCTACACAAGTACATTTATCTCCTCTCAAATAATTAGGCTCAGAAGGTACCGAGTTGCAGCCCAGCTGGCAAGCCCTAGCTAGCATAAATCTATGGCTATTTAAATGCAAATGTATTTACATAAAACATACACATGGCCAAGTTCATGTGCTATTGTGAAAGCAGTGCTCAGTCCGTTATCTTCACTAATTGAACAGCTCCTGTATGGGTCACAGACAGTGCCCAGCTCTGCCAGACCTAGGAGAGAACAGAGAGGTTTACAATAGAAAAAGAAATGTTGCCCACAGTTCATCACAGGCAATGAACATTGTCACTAAAATAAGTTATTAAAAGACAAAGTAAAGGTTTTCCTTACCCAGGGTATCACATTTGTTGTGTGCTCTACAAATATCCTGTCTGAAAGCAGAACACACTGGACATTAATCTTCAATGCATCAGTGAGTTAAGGTGAAAGCACAATAATAACAACATCCAAAAGCAATACTTGGTCCTCCACTGGACCTTCTCATGTTGGCTTGCCACATTGTCCAGTCAGAGTCTGAACCAACCCCCTACCATAGTCAGAGCTCATCATCGTATGTTGAAGCCACAGGTAGACCTTGGACAGTCCTCAATCTCTCAAAGTCATCTACTGCTATGGTGGACACATTATCCCAATTCTGCTCACCGTTACACCGTTCCCACAACTGCAAATGTCATTATACCCACATCAAAACCTAAACCTTTCCCTCAGCTGGATATATTACATGCTTACAGCCTCTGATACGTGCCTGGCTACAGTTTTCATGAGAATATTCACCATACCTGGTAACAAGTACAGCCGTATCGTGTTGAAGGTGACTTCCTTCAGGGTGGTTCTGGGATTGCTGCCACTGGCAAAAGTTTTTTAATGTTGTCTGAGCATTGTAAGATATTGCAGGTCCATCCTAATAAGCAACACACAAAGCAGGTATTTTAATTACTCATCAAAAGGCTTGCTACAAACGCCAGTGTCAAACAGAAGAAGAAAATCAGTTCGATTACCTGTTCGTTATGTATCACGACCAATTTCACAATAACAATATTAATTAAATTTCCAATGCTTGGATCTTTGTAGATAGAAGCCACCTGTTTCAAAAAGAAGTACTCAGAATTATTGCTAACATTGAAGGAAAAAAAGAACAAAGAAAAGACAAGACACACAACGTTTTCCATTTTGCAACTGTTTTTCTCCTGAGCTGCTCTTCTGCCCCACTCTGTTCTCTGATGCTACTTGGAGACCTCCTGCCAGAAGCACAATTTTAAAATGAAGAAAACCTCCTGGTGTCACAAACCCCAACATTTCCTTTTGCTTTAACACACGTTTCACCAAATTACAGCATCATTCTGCTCCGAGATACAATGACCAACAACCAAGACTGTCAGAAGCAACTTACTCTCTCAAGTGCTTCATTTTGACATGGACATTTTTAGACCACATATTCACTGCACTTCTACCCTCAGATAGGATGAAAATCCCTCCAGTGACACAGCTATGCTGGATACTCACTTCCAGCCCTCTGCACCTACAGAGCTGCCTTTCTGGGGACCACACTACTGCATCCTAGCATCAGCAGCTACCAGTATGCTCGACCTTAGCCTGGAAATCCAACCCTAGCCCTGTGCTAAAGATCAAGGTGACCACAGGCTCCTTTCCCTTGCTACAGCAAGAGAAGTCAGGCAACTGCATAACCTATGAGCATCAGTCCCTTGGAAAGCACAGTCCCTGAAGCACCTTTATAATTCAGCTGCTATTTCACATGGGCCTAAATAAAAACAAGAGTACAGAGCATGGACTAGAGGGACAACGACACTTCTCGTGCTGCCTGGGGTTCAGAAAGCTGGATGGGAGAGGTGCGGGAAGGATCAGGAAATGTGATAGGTCTGGAAAGGCAGAAGACTCCAACCAGTGTTCCTCAGCCAAGGTTCACCAAGCTTTACCCTAACCCCAGCATTATTTCCATGCCTGGCCTAGGTGAACTGATGGTATCGCATAAGAACGCAGCAGAAATGAGGTTCTATGAACACTAGAAAATGATCTGTGAGTGAATCTACTCGTCCCAGTTGAATACTCACTATTGACATTAACGTTAAGACATAGTGCTGTAGATTAGCTCCATGGTAGGCGACCATCCTGCTGTCAGCCACCACCATCACCTCCACAAAGCGAGGGTAGGAGAGAAACCGCTTTGTCCTTCTATGGGTCTTCTTTTCACTGATGTTCCCAGTCTTGTTGCTATCCACAGAAAATGAATTCACTTCCAGGCTGTGTTTTAACATCTCCATGTCAGATAATATGCTGCTTTCTGCCCACTGTCTTTTCCAGTGTTTCCGCTTGTTCTTTTTGTGACTGTGTTCATGATCTATGATTAAAAACACAGACAAAAACATAAAGTGCATTCTGGAGTGAATAGAGTTAATACCACATGCACATTAAGGCAAAATATCTATTTACTTCAACCAAGAGTTAGTAGACTTGTTCCAAACAGCTACCCAAAACAGGAGGACTATGTGGAAACCCACCACGTGATCCAACATCTAAGGCTTTTCTAAACTTTAAAAGTAATCTTACAGAAGCCAATGGCACTCAAAGCCCATTCACATAAAGGCTTCCCTGCAGCAGAGCCACCTCTTTGCCCGTACAGGAGGGATGGAGCCCAGGCTGCCGTTGAGTTTAACGCGACGTGAGCCTGGTGATGGTAATTAGCCACCGCAGTGGCAGCGTGAGGATTCTGGGCACGTCCAAGGTGGCCAGGAAACCACAGGAAACAAAGGTCCAAATCCTGTATTTCTAACTCAGGCATGAAGGACGGCAGGATTTGGCCTTCATAGCGAAGCAATTATATATGATTTATTTCTGTCTCTAACAATAACATGGCTGGGCTTCAATTCCCCCCCCTCCCTTTATTATTCTGTGCTACGGGAATGGTAAAGGTCATCTAATAGCACAGCTGCCACTGGCTAAAGAATAGAATTCAGGAAGTTTCACATATACTGCTTTTGATATTCAATTAGGCCAAACATAAAAGCAGCCTGGAAATATACTCCATGCTGCTACAAAGACGACAAAGTGAAGAGGGAGAACGGGCAAATAAAACATATGGAACTTGTACAATTAAGATTTACCATCTGATTAGTATGTAATTATAGCATTATTTAAATGTAAGAGCAAAATCAGTCTTATTTGATGCCACTTAATTTTTAATCAGTTCATCATAGGAAGTAGCTAATTGAATGTGATTCATCCATGAGAGACTGTTCGCTTCTGCATTTAATATAAAGCCAGATCTGAGCTACTCATCTAAGACTCCAGGCTACAACCCTTGTGCTCTTTGTAGCTTTAGTTTAATTTCATCATGGTGGTGAAAAATATCACATTTCCTTATCTGACCCACTGAGTAGGTTAGAGGAAGCATAATATTAGGGAACAAAGGAATATTCAATGCTCAAACAAGATTGAAATGATAGGAAACTTCTTGGCTATTTTTCCTGTGTAGTTTCCTTTTAGGATATTTTGTAATAACTTCCAAAAAAAGAAATATAAAATACTATCTTTAATATCAAGGCAGGCAAAGGGGGTTGGCCAGATTCTACCCATCTGGAAATTGCTACCTTTTTGCCCTAAGAGTAAATAGGCAATAGAGTATTTAAGAATTAAATTCTGTTTACTCTGCACTACCCAAGTCCTACAAATTCTCCTTTCTTGATAGAGTCCAGACCACCTTAATACAGCAAAGAGTCCACAATTATTTGAGCAAGAATTTGAGAAAGCCAATGGCATTTGTGGTTATAATTGGATTGCCCTAGTTCCTCTGCACTAATCAATGCCCTTGTGTTGGCAAGGTTGTGCTCTCATGCTGGCACAGCTACATGGGCAACCGTGACATTATCCCGACTCCTTCAGTGCCAGTCAGTGCGGGAAGCCAACTATGCACACAAATAACTTAAAGGTGAGAGGGAGATGAGGCTGAGGAGAAAGTGCTAACCTCAGCCCTTCAGCCAGTTCCCCTCCTCTCTGCGCCCTCACAGTCACTTAAATTTCCCTTTTAAATAACTAACTTCCAAAAGAGGCAGACGCTCAAGGAAAAATATGTTCATGATAGGGAGATGCTCAACAAGGCTCAAGCAAGGCTGCAGTTGCAAAGGCTCTGCAGCATCAACCACCACGGCTCCACAGAGCCTCAAACAGGACCACGGGGCTCAGGTGTCTTCTTCAGCCAGCCTCACATAGGGAGGTTAAACAGCAAAAGAAGAAGGACATGCAAACAATTCTTTGAAGAGACACCTGTTATACAGGAGGTGTTTAAAGGAAATAAATTGACATTCACCAGGGTTTCACTGAAGTCCTGCAGCTAGTGTTGTCGCATGCTCAAAAAAACCCAACAAACCCATCACCCAAAAATCAGAGAGGTCCATATGAAATCTCAGGTCTGGTTCAGAGAGCCCTGACCTGACCCACCACACACGAGAACCAGAGTTCAATACAGCCAGGTATGGCCAGCACAGAGGAAAAACTACCTTTCTTTCTGTTGCAGAGATCTAGCACAGCGTTATCATGGAACCATTTGGGTTGGAAAACACCCTTAAGATCATCAAGCCCAATCGTTAACATAACACTGCCAAGTGTGCGTACAGTATCAGTGTCCTTTGCCTGCCCAGCACACAAATCAAGTCAGCCACGTCAACCCTTCAAAAACCAACATTTTTTTCCCCCAGGTATGAGGTCCCCCCAACACTTAACACACACTATTTGGACAAGTCACATATATTTGCCAGCCCAGTTACTGTAAAACCAAGCAGAAGCCAGCAGGGATGCATTGCATGCAAAGCCACTCATGGACTTTGATAGTAGCGAACTGCTATCTGCACCCATCTTTCTTGCATATAACTACCTCAGAGGTGGTGCACGTTCACCTGTAAAAAATTAAACACTAATGGCAGTGCACAGCTCTCAGCCCATCCATAAAACCCCCACCAACGCGATGGGAGCTGCAGCCAGGGACTGCCAGTACTCCATGTGCCTGATGCTGTTGATACCACGCTTGCTCCGTTAGGACAGCCACAACAGAAATGCTCTTATTGAATGGTGAACCACACTGCTGTTTAATCAGGCAGAAGTGAAAAACGCTCGCATTACACAAGAAAATTGCAATTTTACAGTGACAGCTTCCTACTGCTACACAAAACACCAAAAAAGGGTGTGATATTTTTCCACCTGGTTTTGCTTTTTTTTTTTTCCCTATTGTGTTAATATGTTAACAGAAATCAGGAAGGAAAATGGTTTGCTTGGCAAGCTCACAATCTTTGCAAATGACCTGAAAAACATCTACCTACACATGGCAGTAATTGGATGGGTTTAAGTAACAGAACATTCTCTTTAATTTGCAGAAAAAAAAAAACGAAGCCCAATGAGTAGACAAACACTTTAAAACCCACACAAACTACGGATCAATAATTCAAGTACTAGGTGAGCCTAATTTAAGAGATGAGTAAAAGGCTGCTGGAATAACATCCATTTTACTGCTTGCTGTACTAAGGCAGTCCATGGTGTTTGCACTGTCTTTAGACAGACCTAGAGGTATATGTTCATTTTTTTTCCCCGCTTGATTTCTTCTTTGTTATGTGGGACTTAAAAAGGAGACCCAATCCTGTGACAGGGATATTCCTCCCTGATGGTGTTTCCCCATTCCTGCCATTTATTTTTGCTCACGCAAGAAGCCTCAGCCCAGAGCCCATTGAGCTGATTTATAGATGATTCCTGCTGCTTAATGGACTTTGGGTCTATCCCAAGGGAGAGGGCAGGAGAGACTCAGGCCCTGTGTGAGTACTTTGCCTTCATGAAAGCCAGGAACTACTTTTGAAGTAGTAGCTATTGTTATGCTAAAACAAAAAATTAAAAGAAAGAGTGATCGCTTATCCCAACAGTCCTAATCCTTTCCATTTTTACATTAGCTTGTCCTTGGGATAGAAATAATTTGCACAATTAAATAAGACATGTGACAACGCAAGTGGTTCCTGTTCAGCTCTAAGTTCATGAGAGCTGTACATAGCAGGGCAAAAAAAAAAGAAGTCAAAAACCGAGCAAGAGAGGGGACAGAATAATCTATTTCTAGAAAGGAAAAATTGTCTTTATTAATAGAGGTGCAATCAATGACTGACATCAGAAGGACATGAAGGACCTGGGTCAGCTAGGATCCAAAAAGAAAGGTGTTCTGCACTAAGAGTGAAAATGAAAGTTTGCTCAATTTATCCAATCTCCAAACTGGAAAGTGTTCAAATGCAAATCAGTCTGGATGCACTTAACAGAGATCAACTGGAGTTCCAACCTTCATTGGCAAGAGCTGGACAAAACTGAGAGATCAAACTTTTATGATTGGAACTATTAAAAAATGCAGTAAAATATCAGACCTTTCACAGGTGCTACTCAATTCAAAGGAGGGAAACAAATTTTCCGCATGTTGCTCATACTTCCCTTTGAATTATGAAACAATCTGGGCCCCAAATGGTTCCCTCCCAAAGTGTTCCAGGAGAATCAAAATATCATGCTTCTATAAAAAAATTTTCTTTGCTACTAAGAGAAACACTTACATGAATGGATCACAAGCCCTCATGACCCAGCTTCCTTCACTTTGAATTTTGCACCTACACATTACTAAGTGGCTTTCTAGGTAGCCAAGGGGATCTTCAGATCCTTTCAGATCCTCAGAAACATCCATGTCCAGGAGCACCTGCTGCTGAAGTCAGTCCCTCGTGTCAAGCCCAGAGCCTGGAATTTATGTTTGCAATTTGTAAAAATACTCTAAGGCCAGAAAGCAAGGCTACAGAGCCATGAATAGTTTAGACTGGCATGAAGCATCACTGGTACAAAAATCAGCGGTCCCATCTCCATTCACCCACTGCAGTGGCTTTGGCTATAGGGAGTCCCGCCTTGGAGATGCCAAAGCTCAAGGTGACACTGAACCCATCGATGTCTTTAAGGGTGATCCTGCTTTTCTTCCAGCTGCTTGAACCAGAACGCTTGAGAACCACAGACTTGCAGTTACCACCAATCAACTTCCTTGAGTAAGAAAATATTCTGGTTTTATACCATGCAAACACTGAAGACCACACATGCTCTAGACGTTTCCTTTCCTGATGATGTATGTGAGAACACATTCCAGCTTTAAAGAATGTTTTTTCTGCCTAAGGTAAAAAGTTGTACGTGAAAGCTATCAATTTTGCATAGTAGACAGAAAATAGATTAATGAGCAAAACAATAAATTGCCTCTTTAAGAAAGCAGATAGTAACATGGGAGCTGAGCACATGGCAGAAAATTACTCAAGATCATCTTACAGACTAAATAACTGCACCTCACAACCACAAGGCACAAAAGCACCATTGAAATGGTACAAAATTGATTTAAGGCATGGCTAACAGAAAGTTACAATGCTGAAAATCACCGATACCAGTTTCATAATCCACTGGTTCAGGAATAAAAATAAGGAATGACTAAAAAAACCAGGGCAAAATATGCTTGAAAACCACCCTGACACTGCAAGGGGCTGCGCAGTTTGCTAAAGTACATCCCAGTGTGTCATCTATGAGTGGACACATATCCGAGCCAGGTTGTGGGTTAAAATGGTATGAATATGCCACAGGCATCGTGACATACACTGGTGGCATTTCAGCACATCAGGAGAACAGGCAGTGCTGCTCTTAATGCATCTTTCAATGCACAACAGCCACAAATACACCAACATGTTACTCACACTCAAGTCTAGTGATACCTGTGAGGTACCATGCCAACAAGAACAGCACCAAGATCACCACAACTTCGTACTGACACCCAGTAAAAGATGAGAAAAAATATCCCATCAGAAAGAAAGAAACTTTGTCTAGCAATTGGCCATGGGGATGCTGATAATGACAACACAGGCAAGTGGGAAGAGAGGTCATAGAACAGTCAGCCTGTTTATTTTCAGTAGTATATGCCACAGGGTACAGATGGAAAGTACCAAAGCGACCCCTCCCTGCTTCTCCCACCTGCCCTCCTTCAGTGGATGTCCACAGAGATGATGGAAAAGTAGATGCAAAATTGCAAGTACATCCATTTTGATTCCAGGAGAATAATTTAACTCTGTTAACTTACTATGTCTAAGTTGCAAAGCAATAACCAATCAATAACAATTTGTCGAGTCACAATCTTGGTCTTCCACCATTAGGGTGCCAGATGGATGCTTGATACGTTTTCAATACTAAGAGTAACAACAAAATGCACGCACCTTGCTTATAACTCACACTGAGAAATTCTCAAACAAAAACACAGTTATAGGATCTGTATCATTGGCTGCAAATTTTTTAACTGCAGTCAGTCTAATTCCTTATTTCACTTGCCAACACCACAGCAAGATAACACAGACATTACAGCCTGATCCCTGTCCCAACTCAGTATGGGAAAAGCTTGTGTTTGACATCCCAGGCCCATTTGAGCAAGTGCTAGTTGGCTGTTACTGCACTATTACCTCAATAGGAAGCCAGAAATAGAATTAATTACATTAGCACATGGGACTTGTGACGTAACTCTCTCGCTTGCTGTTTTTGGGAGGGAAGGAAACCTGAAATAATTACTATCTGACTATAAATTACAATTCACTTCCTTAAGATGAGAAATTTCTCTGAGGGAAAGAACAAAGTCAATGTTTTACCCTGAGGACAAAAGCAAAGCTGACAGCTTAAACAGACTTTTGAAAGAGCTCAAGGATTGCTCAACCTGGAAGCAAAGGCTTAGGAAAACCTCCCTGCAAATCTGCAACCCCACGGTTACGTGAGACCCAGCAGTACAGAATTTGCCTGAAGACCTGCTTGGAAACCAGACACCTAGAATGTGAAATTCTGCTGCATGAAGGAGTTGAAAACCAAAATAAGGTCACAGTTGGAAGCAAGACAAACAGTCCAAAAGAAACAGCAAAAATACAAAACGGCTATAGACCAACATCTTGACTGCAAGGGATCTGGGATTTCACCATGGACCACTCATGAGAGTACAAACATCGAGTCCTATGGAAAAGACATTCAAAGTTTATGCCTCAAAACTGCTATAAAAATAAGAATGTAACACATATAAATCATCTGTAGAATGAGTATGAATTTTCCACCTCTGGCCTGTTTGTCCCTGTTCCCCTCCAATGCCAACTCTAACACCTTGAACCACAGCTGAGGCAGAAACAAAAGCTCATGACCAACCTGTGCCAATGAGATACCACATTACACAGAAAGGGACAAAAAACCAAGGTCTTTAGCCATGGTGCCAGACCCCCAACACATCCCCCCCCAGGTCACCTGCCCGGTCATGATGCTGAGAACACATAAACAAACCCACACTCTGTCAATCTCACCCTGGCCATCCCTTCCCAAGCACGATGGCAGGACCACCTCCTGCTTGTGCTGCGGGTTCACCAACGCAGCTGGGTGGCACTGGGACAGAGATGACCACCATCTGTAAGGGCTGAGCAGGCTGGTGCTAATTATCACACGGAAACAAGACTGCAATCATCAAGCTGGCAGCACCAGGCATTTGCTTGCTCAAGACACAGGGCAGCACTCCTCTGCTCTGGAGGCTCCCCAGTGTCACATTCAGTGGGAAGGGTTGTTAAAGTTACTATGAAAGGGTAATCTATTACAAATTACTCATTAAAGCAACTGGAAAATCAGTGACATATTACTGATTACAACTGCACTACGCTAGCTTGATGGCAAGGCTTGGTTCACACTGCCAATCTGTCTTGTGCCTTTTATAGTAACCTTCTCAACACAACTTACACACACAGAGCTGCTTTTCTTCTCCTCACCTGGATGAGCACGTGGGCCTTGCCTTTTCAGAGCTGCTGTGCCTGGCCACACACGTGCAGCCTCCCCAGCAGTCCAACTGCTTTAACACCTTGCAACTAAATACCAAGCTGCAAATTTGAGACCCATCCGCATCCATTTCTGGCAGGTACTGGGCCATGCTAAGGCTCCAGGCTGTGCTCAGCAGCCATCTGCGCTGGTAATGCTTGGTGATTTTTGGAAAGCAACCACAGCATCTGAGTCACCCGGGCTTCCCCACCTCTGCCGGCAGCGGGCGGGGGCACGGCCAGCTCTGCACAGGTAAGATCTGCTCCGTCCTGTCCTCATCCGAGCCCGCTTCCAAAATCTTAACCACCTCAGCACAAATTGCTGGAAGGCCTCTTTGCTGGCTACAGCCCCTTGGCTCTCCTCCAGAAACAGAAAAAGCTCTAATCATCTTCCTACTAGTTTGGCACCATCAGAGTGTTATTGCTGCTTCTGCATGAGGAGTTTTGCCCGTGGTAGACATTCCCGCTTTAAGCGCTCTCATTAAGGAGCCAGGACTTTGTGCAAGATCCTCACACACAGCTCCAGAGCGCACGTCTAACACCAGCCTCAGCATGGGCATGGTTGGCCAGCAGCACCCCACGGGAACAGCTAGCACTCATTATACATTCAGTCCTTGATTTATTCATCTCAGCCACGGATGGGTCTTGAGTATAAAAGAACTATGAAAAATGAGGCAGGAACAGGGAAATATTTAACTAATAAAGTTGGGAAGGAAACGGAATGCACAGATCGGGAGAGCAAAAAAGTGAACATGGTGGGAACAAAGAAGAAGCTGCCCAAAAGTGCTCACCTGGGAGTCCTGCACCAGGGTCACAGTAAAAGGTGCATGGAATTTCCAAAGTTTGGAGCAATAAATAGCTGACTTCGCAGCAGGAATCGGGAGACAAGAAAGCCCAACTCTGGCATTTATACTCACAGCCACAGGACAATTGTGGCTCAGTGCCACCAGGCAGGTGGAGGCCACATCTGTCTCAGAACACAGGGCAGCCCAATAAGCAGAATGATTGGGTCAGATTCAGCAAAGGGCTAATGCGATCACAAAACCCAACAGAACTGGAAGAGAAGAGCTCCTGAGAAGCCAACAACCAAAACATACATATAAACATTACAAAGACAAAAACCATGGGAAATGTGAGAGAAAGGAGAGGCAGCAGAAAGGGACACGATGCAGAGCAAGAGGTGGCCCAAAGTGGTTTATTTAGGTGATGACCAGAGACAGCGTCCTATTGACATCTGGAGCTGGACATCTCTCTGGAAGACCAAACCTTTGGGGTCTCACAGGGAAACTGGTGGGTAGAGCTCCCTGGTCTGATTCTGATGGAAGGTCAGAGAGCTGCTGCCGGCCTCCCAAAGCTGGCCGGCACGGTGGACACAGCTCCCTGTGGCACCACAGGATGCAGCTACGCGCCTTTTATCATCAGAGTCAGATTGTTCCTCCGCGGGGCGCAGGAAAGCTCCGCTCTCCAGCTTTGCAATAAGCCACTTCCTTTTTTTCTTTTTTTAGGATCAGAATTTCTTTTCTCTTCCTCCTCCACCTCAAAAAAGCGGATATTTAATAATTTGGATCGGAAGGGCTTGCTCTCACGAAGCGATGGGTGGTAGCAGCGCTGCACCTAGTGACATCACACCGTCAGCCTGGCCAAGTCTTCATCCCATCAGTGACATTCACTGAAACACGACTAATTATTCTGCCAGAGCCTTCGACCAGATGACAAATTGATTCACGGTACTAACTAAAAGAAGGGAAGGAGGAGAAATTGCACCATTTCCTATGACTGAAACTACATTAACCTGTTACCCCAAGGAGAACTTTGTCAGAAGTTTTTATTGCCGCGGTTGAGCTATGTGCCAGACGGCTGAAGTGCACTGCCAGGAGACCCCGGTGCTGTGCTGTGAAAGTTCATATGCAGAGCACAGTTTGTATTCGATATCCATCAGTGTTCGGAGGAGAAAGATCTTTTTTCAGAACATCCGCAAAGTATCTACTGTGTCAGAGGACCTAAAGACTGTTATCAGAAACTTCTAATTAAGACTTAACAAAAATCAAATACCCGTTTTTCTAAGTCGAGCTGAGAATGCTGAAAACTAAAAGTAACACCAGGGAAACTGCTGGAAATGAAGGCTTTCACTCAATCTGTCAGTCAGCTCACATGGGAAACTTCTCCTGGATACTACAAGAAGTCTATAATTACATCATCATGGCAAGGGCACACCGGTATGTTGCTTATTAATCATTTCCAGGAAGAAGACTATCAGAAAGTCATTCTTAACAGCACCACTGCCCGGCAGCGTGGGTTCCCTTGCTCACTGCAGGGTGGGTACTCCAGATTTCCCCTGCATGAATTTCCTCTCTGAGCAAATTTCAATCCCTGCCAGAAGCCTGCAATGCAAACGCACCTTTTCACACGTACTTCTGGCAAGAAGCTGGATTCATACAACACCCTACAGCTACAACAAACTCCCAAACTCTCATGAAACCATTCTCTGCTATGAGTGACAGATGCACCCCATCCAAAACAGCAAGTGCTGCTGGATTTTGTGCTTTCACCTCTCCTCCAAAGACACGCGAGATGCCTTCTTCTCCCTCAAGCGTAACCCTAGGGAGGAACATCAAGGTTCATCACTGCCCAAGCTGATCTGCACTTGCTCCTTAAACAAAGTGACCATGACTTGTTCACCAGACATGTATGACCAAAGCAACATTCCCTTTCAAAAATCTGGATAATGGTAAAAGAGAAAGAGAGAAGAAGAGGAGAAGAGGACAGGAGGACAAGGACTGTCACACCTATCTGGAACCCTCAAGTCTGTATTTGAGAGGCAAGACCTCCTCCCTCCACTACATGAAGCAACTGAGAAAAGCAAGGAAACAAAGACAAGCGAGAGGCAAAGAGTGTTGGAAAAGAGGAGAAGGAGATATACACCAGGGAGGTAAGATCACGGATGGAGTATTGTTCTTGTGAATCATGATCCAGAAGAATAATACCCTGAATGGAAGCTATGATACAGTGGAGTGAAACACAGAAGACTGTTAAAACTGCACAAAGTAAAGTCCACAAGCGAATGTCAGAGCCCTCCCAGCTACCTTTGATTCAATGAGTCCTGTGATCTGCTGCTCCGTTCCTCCAAGGGCTACTGATGCAATGTGCCAGATTCCATGTTTCTTTCCAACTGTTCTGAGTCTCCTGCATCTGATCTCAAAGAAGGGAGCAGAAACAGCTGGAAGAGAGAAACCAGAATGGCATAGTCCAGCAGCAACCCTTGGAAGAACAAACAACGACAGCCTTGTGAGAGGTACCATTGTCCCCCAGCACGTATGTTTGCATGTGGACATGTATCCACACGTCTTCTAGAAGAAACGGATGTTGCTAGTGCATCAGCTCTGGCTGGTCACAGAGCACCAGAGCATCTTCTGACTTAGCGTGATCAGTGCAAGCTGAACAGACCCGACAGCTCAACAGCACAGCTGCAATCCACAGTCATGGGTGCCAAACGAGTCACGCGTGCTAATTGCAGTCTAAGTTTGGCACCACGCTTCTCCTCCAGTGGTACCTCTACTCCCTGAGTAACTCCACCTACTTTGCAGCACATGAGCAGCTTGCAGCCCACGCAAGGGAAGCCAGTCAAGGTCTACTCTGTTTAGGCTTTAAGGCTCCTGTAGGTCTAGCTGAAGGCCAAAGGAGGAGGGCAAAACAGCAGGTGAAACAGGACACCGAAGGAATAAGCTTCTTCAGAGAGAACTTGGGTATTTGCTGCCAAAGGAGAGGATTAGTTGTGAAAATCAGGAAGCCAACGAAGCAGAGAGCAGCAGGAGGCCACTGCAGATAATAGGGACAGTAGGAGCAAGGCTATTGCTCACCAAGGCACGTGAAGGGAAGATAAAAAGGCTTGTGCTCTTTCATATGTGCAAAGACTAGAAAGAGGGAGTGAGGAGGTCAGAGAGATGGTGCTGGTGGAGGAAGGGCCACAAGGAAAAACAGCCTTTGAAAATGAACCATGGAAAAGTGATTAATAAGGGAAGAACTGTCAGGGTTATGTTAGGACCTTCTCATTTCCACTAGAAAGAAATAAGACATTGCAACTCACAACCAGCTTTGGGGAGGGAAGACCAGGAGCACAGCAAGACCAAGACAACAGAAGGATGTCATTTAAAGGACAGAGACAGAATTTCAGAGAGCAAAACAGATTAGGATGGCTAGGAACTACACGTAGGAGAGGACAGAAAGCAAGTTTAAGGCTCATGGGATATTTAAGCCAAGACAGCTCAAAGGATCTCTTGCCAGCCTTACAGCAGGGATGAAATGGAAACCATAACATTTTTCCTGACCGCAGCTTCCTTATAAACAATTACTAGAAAGTACAGGCACACCACATCTCTCCAGGACAACAGAACCACCGTGAGCCCGGTCCTAGCACACCTGGTACCATTTCTAGAGGGGTCCCTGAACTCCACATCCCTTCTGCCCCACAGAAGGCTAATGGCTTTTTACTGCGAATTAGTTCATTTTCTTAAGTGCCAAGTTATGAAGGGCAGTAACAAAATGAGTACCTGGAGTATCGCAAGTCTGCCTGTCCCCTGAAGAGTTGGTTGGAGGTGTCCGATGTCGGTAGACTAGATGTGGTTTATTGTGCTCTTCTTCATACTCCTGTTCTTCAAGTGATAGCAGCGGCTCTACGAAATAGTCCCCATCGTCAGACTTGAATGTGCCTAGCTGAGAGGGACCAGAGAGGAACAGGCGGTCAGCTTTGGGGGATGACGAAGTATGGAGCAGGACTACCCAACACAATGAGTGGTTGATGAGGGGTGTGTGCGAGCGCCTGGTTCTACAGTGATCCTTATCTATGAAGGCATGAGCTGGAGCTCCAGCTCCCATCGCACCGCTCCCTGCCACCATCCCACTAGAACTTATGGAAAGCAAATTACTGCTCTGTAGGCAGGGTGCATGAGAGGGAGACATCTGCCAGATCCTGTCCCTGTGCTAGTGACATGTACTAAGCCACCTCTGCCCAGGAGGAGATGGTGCTGCAGTGTGCTGGAGGCCTTAGTGCAATCCCATCACATTGTGCTGGCTTTCATACGGCAGCTCTCCCTGAGAAAAGTCTTAAATCCACATGTAAGGACCAGAGGGAGGTGGTCAGCCAGTGAAATCCCTGCCAGCAACACTCCTAGTTGCATGTGACTACTGATGAGGATTTGGCAGGTAAACAAAAGATATCCAAGTCAAAAAAACCCTCCTGCAGCCATCCTAGACTAGGATGTGTGACCAGTAAGTGGGAGGAAGGCCTGCTCAGACACACACACGTGCAGTAGCTTGGGAGAACATGCTCACCCAGGGGAGCTCTTGGACCAGATGGAGGCCAGCAGATACATCCCAGGGGAGCATCTGGGACAGGCACCCCGGGGTGCAGGAAGGCACCAGGGCAGCCAGAACAGTCAGTTCTGCTGAGAACTTCTGCTCATCCCTTTGCCAACATCCCCCTGGCGCAGAAGGGCACCGGGATACCTGGAGGGGCTGCCAGGGGCTGCCTTCAGCGCTCCTCGGGCCGTGCCGCTGCCCCGGGGAGGGGGGTCAGCGCTGCTGGGGAGCCCCCAGACATCCATCTGCAGCCCTCGTCGGCACCCCGGAGGCAGGAGGGTGCTAGGGTGCCCGTGCCCGGGGGTCTGCGCCCGCTGACCTCCGCCCCGGGGTGCCACTGGGTGGCGGTTTTTCCCCCAAAACCCGCGCAGAAGGAGAGGTTCACCGCGGTGCCGGAACCCGACAGAAACATAAAAGCGGGCTCGGAGAACACCCCCGAGCGGGGCGATCCGGAGCCGCCGGCCCCATCTCCCCGCAGCCGGGGGGCGGGGGGAAGGGGCCGTCCCCATCGCTCTGCCCACCCTCCCTCGCCCTGCTCCTCCCCCGCTCTTCCGCCCGGCGCGCCGCCGCCGTGGGCGCCCGGCGGGGCCGGGGCCGGAGCCGGGAGCGGGACGC